>CM066331.1:193234892-193457392 GCA_033807585.1 Hydrophis major
TAAAACGCTTAAATAAAGTTTTATCAAACCTTTAGAAAAAGCAGGGTTCTAATCCTGCACTTCTGATTGGCTGATAATAGCGATATCGGATTGGTCCATTCAGGGGAATCTGATTGGCTGTTAATGAGCCACTCTCATTGTTTCAAGGGTTTAACACTCCATGTTTCTCATTGTTTACTAGATCAGCAGCCTGCCCTATAAAAGGGCTGCTGCTGCCCTAGGATTTTGCTCTGTTCAGAATGTTTAATAAAGAGTTGAAGTTTACTGTTCACTGCCTCGTCTTCGTTCCTTGTGCCCATGCGCAGAACTTAACAATTTCAAAGCTGGAAAGTCACAAAATGACTGACATTTTCAAATGATTTCCCAAGCGCTCAACAATTTTAAATACAGTGCTATCTGTATTTGAGTTCTTCTGAAGGAGTAACAATTTAAAAAATTGAATGCTTTTTTTTAAAAAATGGTTTATATTTACAAATATACAAATCGGGCATAGTTGAAGATTGAGGAATACAAGAGCTGCAGGTTAATACCTTTGGGTATAGTAGAGTGCAGCCTGGACTCCCAGGGGGGAGGGACTTCTTTCTAGAAGGCAAAGAGATAGAAGATCTTGAATAAACAGGAAGAGGGCTAGGATGGCCCATCCCTAGTAGTTTATAGAGTATATATAATTATGGAGATGGTTGCTTTTGTCTGGTAAAGTTTTGTCTGTAGGTGAACAATAATAAAGAAGTAATTTCACATATTGTTCTTGATGCCTGATATCAATCATACCAGATTCATCTCCACATAACTATAGTTATACTCTGTGAACTGCTAGGAGGGGACATCTTAGACTTCATTCTCCCTACCAATCTTTCCAAGGTCTTCTGCTGGGATTCCAGACTATATTCCACCATGCTGGAGAAGATCAACTACCATATAGCTCTTCTGTCATCACAAAAGAGAGTGGTCTGTTTTTTTTTCCTACACTACAGGAAGAAAGAAAGAAATGGTAGCCAGATAAAATTCTTATCAAAAGAATACAAATACATTCTAGGATTTTTTTAAAAAAGGACTTAATTAAGATCAGAAATGGGGAAGATATTAGATACATTATGTCTTATTGAAATAAGCAGATTAAACATTGTAGTTTATTCTTTGTCTTGCTGGTGTGGGAAGAAATATCCATCTGGTTCAGTTCCAATCCAGGACAAAGGCATTGGAGACAAAATGGAAGCTGATTGGATGAAGCAGAACCACCAAGCACGTGTGATTCTAGACAGTTGATTACAGTTGAGGGTGTGGGGTTTTTAGACCTTTTCTTGGGCTTTGAACTTGAGCTTCCTGTTCCTGTGCAAGAACATGTATTATATTGGCTGTTGTCAGACTCCCATGGTGCCATGGACAAATTCTAGGAGTTTTTCTGAGCTAAGCTTGGTTGAAGTTTGGCTGATGCAATGAAGGGGCTTGTTGCACAATTCCTATTGTGGCTGAGGGCCAACCCTACCTTTGTTCAGACCTTGCTGCAGGTTTACGAAATCTGTATTTCTGAAAGCTGGCCTCAGTATAGTAACTGCTTGGGAGCAGGGAACTGGGGCTCTGAGTTTCTGTCTCCCTTAACATTTTTATTTCTCTTTTGGGAAAATATTTTATCCTACTTTTTAAAATATTTCTCAATTTTTTTCATTCTTCTAGAAGAGGGGTGGGTGCTAACTTTCTACACTGGGAAATGTAGTGATGATTTTACATCTTCAATCATGATCATCTCAGAATCCCAAATATTATATTGTATTTTATCATACAGGAAGTGTGCTTCTTTAAGACTAGTTGATTTTTCTTTAACAGAATTTAGAGCCTTGACTTCCTTACCTTGATGCTTAATTTCTGGAGTTGGAAGATCGTTCACTAAATTCCCTTGCAACACCCTATTTGCCTCTCTGTCATCCATTCTACCTATCACCAGCTCATACTTTCATCATATGTCTTCATCTCTAATTTTCCTTTTTGTCTCAGCATTTTATTCAACAACAGGAAAGGGTTGGAATCCTTCATTGTGATGTGTAGACTTAAGTAGCTCTCTTTGACTACTCTTTGGGCTTCACTTTGGTTTTTGTGAAACTTCAAGATGCTACTCAGCCTGAGCTATGGCATTTTCTTTGAGTGAGATATCTCTAAAAAAATTTTTGCTCCATAACTAGAGTGCAAAGTATTTTTCCCCAACTGGCATTTGATAATATCATTTGGCAATGCAAAAAGA
This sequence comes from Hydrophis major, assembly GCA_033807585.1. Taxonomy (NCBI): domain Eukaryota; kingdom Metazoa; phylum Chordata; class Lepidosauria; order Squamata; family Elapidae; genus Hydrophis; species Hydrophis major. The sequence continues at coordinate 193,237,129 of CM066331.1, forward strand.
AAATGCATAACTCACACCAGGATTCTTTAATTTACTAAGGAGATATACATCAGATTGTTATCTCTGAATTAATTGCCAAGTCTTATCCTTGGCATTTAAGGGAATCTCTATAAACTTCTGGAATTTATGTCAGCAGATACTTCACTGCTAAAATTACCTGCAGAGAATGTTTATGTCCTTTGCCACATCAAGATGATTTTGCTGAATTTTAATTACCTTTATTCTTTACCTTACTGATTGCCCACTTATCTGCAAAAAAATTAATTATAACAAAGAAATAATATTAAATCCCATTGGCTGCATTTAACTTGCATGGTGTGAGTTGTTATTATGCTCCCAATAACTAGCATTTGTAAGGACTCAGGGTTTTGTGGAAAACTCTTTGTGATCATATTATCAAAGTTAGGCTTAACAAATTAATAAAAGCAAACATTTTTAGTCATTTATGGAATCCCTTCAATCTTTCATATAAATCATGATTTATATGGTATTCTTCAAAATGATCTAAACCTATTTTTGAAATAAGGAAGATGATTACCAATTTCAAAACTAGCCGAAATCCACTTTAGTCCACATTTTGATAGCTCGGTGTGTTCTAAAGTAGATTGCCATATATTTCTGATTAAGTGAGGACCTGTGATTAATTCAAGATTTGGTCTGGTTAAATTTGCTGCAAGAAAATTTGGTTGCCCACTGTTCCAAATCATGTTGGTTTTTCTAACTAGAATAGAATTCTTTATTGGCCAAGTGTGATTGGACACACAAGGAATTTGTCTTGGTGCATATGGTCTTAATTTACATAAAAGAAAAGATACATTAATCAAGAACCATAAGGTACAACACTTAATAATAGTTGTAGGGTACAATAAGCAATCAAATCATACTAAGAAAGTCAATAAAAAAAGGATACAAGCAACAAGTCATACAGTCATAAGTGGGAGGAGATGGGTGAAAGGAAGAATGGAAGGATTAATAGTAATAGTTTTCATTAAAAGTAATAGAAATTCCTCTTTCAAACACTTCCAAAGTGATGTGTATAGAATACTTCAAACAGGGTCACATGAAAACAGTATCAGTGGTCAGTCAAACAAGAGGGGTTGATCAAAATTGTTGGCAGTAAAAGTTTAAGTTCCTATATATTGTGATACCTTGATGAAGAATGCATGAAAAAATGAAGTAAATTTCCTATCCATTGGGCTTTATCACTTGAATTGGATAGAAATGTTATTTGCATGCATGGGCTGTTCTAATCACTCCTAATGGATCTTTGAATGACACATTTGTCCTTAAGTCTTCTTTAACCTCCAATACTGCTGAGATCAGGGTTAGTTTCAGTAGCATCTGGAGATGTCATTTTATGCATCTGTTCAGAAATCTAGTAACGGTTGGCATCCCCTTAAGCCATTGCCAATTGCTTCAGTGTACTGAGACTCATTTTATTCCTTGTTACAGAACCTTTAAAGTTAAAACCAAATTTCCCTCAAAACTTATACAATTGCTCTTCACTTTTTAGTTCATTTTCCTGTTTCTCCACAAATACTTAGTTGGCCAGCTCGACATCACTTGTGTGATCAAATGCCACTTTTGCTGGCGGATTGTTTTGCAAGCATTCTGCCAGCAAAAATGGAGCTCATGAGGGTCACGCGCAACCCTCCTGGACTCCATTTTCAATTGTGATGGCCTCCTACATCCCTCTGCCAGCAAAAATGGAACCCAGGAGAGCTGTGTGTGGCCCTCCTGAGCTCCATTTTCACTGGCAGATGCACCATAGGCTGGTCCTTCACTGTTTCCAGGGCTTTTTCTCCACAAATACTTAGTTTATGCTGAGAAGTAATTAATCCATTCTCCAGTCTTCACCTCTTTCAGAACAAACACAGAATTAAATAATATTTTAATTAAACCAATATTTTTGAAGATATCCTCCTCCTACTCCTTTTTTTTTTGTTGTTGTTAATTGCAAAGTCATGTCTGACCCATCGCAACCCCATGAACAATGTTCCTCCAGGACTTCTTGTCCTCTATCATCTTCTGGAGTCCATTTATGCTCACGCCGACTGCTTCAGTGACTCCATCCAGCCACCTCATTCTCTGTCGTCCCTTCTTCTATTGCCCTCAATCTTTCTCAGCATTAGGCTCTTCTCCAGTGAGTCCTTCCTTCTCATTAGGTGGCCAAAGTATTTGAGTTTTATCTTCAGGATCTGGCCTTCTAAAGAGCAGTCAGGGTTGATCTCCAGTCCTAATCTAACATTTTAGTATTCTATTCACAGTTGCAGAAAAACTCAGGATTGCATATGATCTATCTTTAGGAAAAGTTGTTTTGTGGGAAGCATAACTTATACATTAAGAGAGTAGAACATCATCTTGAACTGAATCTAAATATTCCCCTGACCAGCTTCTCAGCTACACAGTAATGGCTTAGCATAGGCTAAAAGTCTGCAGAGCAGGGGTCAAACTCAATTTCATTGAAGGCTGCATCAGGGTTGTGTTTGACCTCAGGAGGCCAGAGAGGGGGCGTGGTCAGCTTGACATCACTCATGTGATCAAATACCACTTTTGCTTGTCATTTTTTGCTAGCACTCTGCCAGCAAAACAGAGCCTGTGAGGGTCACACACAGCCTTCCCAAGCTCCATTTTCACTGGCAAAGGTAACAAGGGCTGATCCAGCTCCATGGGCCTTGAGTTTGACATCCCTGCTATAGAGATTCTCAGTCATTCAGGTCATAGTTGTCCCAAAGGTGCTTTTTCAGGAGGCAACTGAACTTTTTCTTCTCATCCAAGAAACTTCTTCAGCTCTGACAGGATAGTGGGGAATAGAAGGATTTATATTCCTTGCAGACAGCTGGTAATCAGCATCTTTTTAGAAGGTTGTTGAAGCACTTGGACGTTTATCTGTGTCCTCTGGGTCACCTGTACAGACTTCTCATATCCCAGACATAAACTGTTCCAACTCCTTCCCTCAAAATGATACTACAGAGCACTGCACACCAGAACAACTAGACACAAGAACAGTTTTTTTCCTGAAAGCCATCACTCTGCTAAACAAATAATTCCCTCAACACTGTTCAACTATTTACAAAGTCTTCACTACTATTACTGTTAATCTTCTCATCACTCCTTATCACTCATCCTTTCCCACTTGTGACTGTATGACTGTAACTTTGTCGCTTGTATCCTTATGATGTATATTGACTGTTTCCTAGTATGATTTGATTGCTTATTGTACCCTATGACTATCTTTAAGTGTTGTACCTTATGATTCTTGACTCTTGATGAATATATCTTTTCTTTTATGTATACTGAGAGCATATGCACCAAGACAAATTCCTTGTGTGTCCAATCACACTTGGCCAATAAAGAATTCTATTCTATTCTAATCTATTCTGTAGTCTGCAGAATTTTCTCTGGAAATCCATTAACATAGGCTATTATAAATAAAGAATCCTCAAAACATTTGGACCTTAAGAAATTAAAACAGCAGATAATTTTAAAACCTATAAAGGAAAAGGAAATGTTTTCCCTGTCCAAGAATATCCAACTCTAAGGGAAAGTACACATCTCCATTTCTTAGCCCAGAGAGCCAACATTGTCTGAAGACACTTCCATGGTCATGTAGCCAGCATGATTATACATGGAATGCTGTTACCTTTTCACCAAAGTGGTACCTATTTATCTACTTGCATTTATATGCTTTCAAACTGCTAGGTTTTCAGGAGCTCAGGCAAGTAACGGGAGATCACCCAATTGCATGTTGCTTGGATCTCAAACCTGGGCTGTCAACTTTATAGCTGACAAGCTTGGTGTCTTTAACTGCTGAACCATCATGCCCTTGACAAACATATAGATAGATGGATATCTAACAGCTGTCAGATTAGGAGGATCCAGACTTACCTGAAAATAGTCCTTGAACTCTCTTCAAAGGGACTGCTATATTTTCTGATTATTTGTTTATTGCATTTTTATTGTGCCACACTCCACAAGGACTGGGTACAGTAAAAGGGGAAAAAAAGTCCACAGGATAATAAATGAATATAACATAACCAAGAAAATCCATAACAAAACACAATTACTAATTCAACATTTGCATTTAAGCCAATAATATTAGGTTTCCAACCATCCACTCTCTCCATGCTTTCATTCTTCTGAATAGTTCCATTATTATAGCTTTTCTGGCTCAGGAACAATCAGATTTCCATTGGAAAACTCTTCAAAGGGTGGGTGCTGCTATTGGGAAAAATATATTTTTCACTTCCCCCTTAAAATATTTACAGGGGAGGAAACTTCATCATTATTTTATAGGCTGCACAGACAGGATGGGTAGGATCTACTTGAAGCAATTGGTCCTCCAGGATGTCCTCCTTCACCAAAAGGTGCAATGTTCACATGAGTGAAAGTGTGCAAAAAAAGGGATTCCTAACACAAGCCATTCCCTTCTTGGTACCCAACAACTAATGATCTTCAGCAGAAACAGTGCAGTCCTGCCTTCTCCTATTTCCCTAGAGATTTCCAATCATGGCCTTGGTACCAAAAGTAACTAGTTCCTTGAACTCCATACAAAATATCCACAGTGTAATGAATAATAATTTCTTCTATGAAAAAAGTCACAAGCTAATTCTAACTACATGGATTACTGCTTGAACTGTCTTTAACAGTGCTCACACCTCTATCACACTAGTCTTGCTATTTCACACAATTCCCTTTATTCACACAGACTTCAGAAAGGGTCCTTTCTCCCTCTATCTCTTTCTTACATTCCATCACTCTTCACTTTTTACTATTCAAAAGTTGTTATTATTTGCATCGTTGCCCATCCAAAACAGAAATGATACCTGGTGAATTCCCCACAACATCTCTAGTCCCATGCTATAAATAATGGACGATGAATAGCAAATTAACAATGTGCATGCTGTTTGGAAGGAAAGAGCCTGGAGGCTGAAATGTGTTTGCATAAACTATAAGTCAAACAATTACCCAATGACAAATGCTTTCATAAAAATCCAAATAGGTGTGGGGTTCACTCAAGGTGAATGCTAAGTTCTCACCTAAATTATTCACAGAAAACAATTGAGCCAAGGAATGTTGTTGTTGACAAATTGAAGGTATTTCTTATGGGGGGCTTGGGGATGAATAATTTGAGCTAGTCATACCCAGAGCTGGATTTTAAATCAACTACAATAACACAAGAGAGATTTTACTGGCAATATTCCTGAAACTGATAAAACCCCTTTTTAATACAGAGAATTTAGCAAACTTTTTTTTCAATGCAATTCAAAAAGGATGCATGTCAAAGAGGAGAGAAGAATGATCATAGTTTTTTTGGGAGAAAAGGGCATTCCAACCATGTTCCATCATTGTCCTCTAAAAAAAAAACTTGACAGAAACTGACTTAAATAGAAATTCACCTTGGAATAAAAAATGGAAAAGAAACATTCTCTGGGCCTATTTATTGAATAATAATTTGGGTGAGTTGATTATGGTTTGGATTGATAGGAAAAAGAGCATCAACTGGAGGTAATAAAAGGAATAGCTGACAGGTCTTTATTTTTAGCTCACACCAGAAAGAAAGCTCAAACTTCAGGAACTATAGAAAGTATGTTGTGGTCCATAGTTTAGTAAGAAGCCTCTTGCTGATAGACTTGTGCATGGATGGATTTACTTACTTTCTATAGCTGCCCACCTCAAGTAAGTGACTCTGGGCCACAATCAGTCATAAAATAGTTTAAAACAGTTACAATATAAGACAAATTAAATATAAATGGCAGCTAGGAGCAAACAACCACCATGAATATATGATGTAGGCGATATACCTGAAAATGGGGATAAGGGTTGGAGAGAGATGTTGTAGTCTGCTAAAATGCTTTGTAGCAATTTCTGGATAGATTGTGTGACCTGGTGAAGTGCAGAGTCATTTGAAGAAGCCAAGCAGGGTCTTGATGAAAAAAAAAATAGTGCAATGCAGGGAGCACATGATTGTTTGAGCTGCTGATAACAAGAGAAAGGAACACCTAATCCTTGATCAGTAATAAAGTCCAATGCAACCCCTAAACTCAGCCAAATGGAAATCTGCTCTTTAAAATGCAGTGAAGAAGGATGGGTTTATTCACAACATTAATGTAAGTGAAGAATAAAATTAGGGAAAATGGTTTCCAAAATTATTTCTATGAGATCCAAGGCAGCTAATCTTGATTAGACACTCTACCCTACAGGAAGGATTTATATTAGCTGTGTGAATAGCTAATTTCTTTCAAGCACAAGTTATCATTAAAATGTAAAGGTAAAAAATCTCTAAAAGTGGTCCCTTGCCAGTTACATCCACATGACCCACTATAGCTGGGAGACAAGGAATGTCATGGTTTCCATCCCCTAAGGAGGTAAATCTGGCAGGACCTAGAAGAAAGGTCTTCTCCATAGTAACTCCCTTCCTCCCTCCCTTTGGAATATTGTCCCTTCAGAAATTAGGTTGCCCCCCACTTTGACACTCTTTTATAAAGCCCTGAAGACTTGGTTTTACCAGTGGAGCTGGGGAACCCAGAGAGGGATGGAGCCTGTCAAATAATTCTATTTGATCTACGTTGTCCCTCGGGGTGGGGGGAATACTGTTATCCCCTCCTAAACTGTGTTTTTATTGCCCGTAATTAAAGTCACTGTGAGCGACTAGGCAGCCATATAAATTTCATAACTGACAGATAGATAGATAGATAGATAGATAGATAGATAGATAGATAGATAGATAGATAGATAGATAGATAGATAGATAGATATACAGACACAGACGCAGACACAGAGAATAAATAATGTATGGAAAATACGAAAGAGCTCCAACTTCCTTAAGATTTTGAGCAGGCCTGGGTTAACCTGTATCTAAGTAGCTATTATTACAGAGCTATAGATATGTACATCTTAAAATTGCTGAGAAATACTGGTATAGCTCAAGGCTCATTATGTCTTACATCAAGCAACCACCATTAACAATAACGCCATTAGCTACAGTGATGGTAGACTCTGCTAGGTCTCTGGATTCTCTGCTAGGTCTCTGGACCCTAGGCTGGCACAGGGTCTGAAATCTAAGCATTTTCAAGTGTTTATTGCCATTTCCTTATGAGAGCTCAAAATGTCATCATCCATCATTTTGCCTTCAATGATTCTGCAACAAATGATGGACTGAGCAAAAGGATTGTCTCAAAGACATTCAAATGAGCTTCTGTGGTTGAACTTTCATTCTGGCTTTCCCAGACTAATAACACTCAGATACTGCAACATTGATTCCCTGATGCTTGTTCATTTTAACTTGACTTTTTCTTCTGTTTCTAGAATGGTGTTTCTCCCATTAATTGAAATTCTTTCTGCTGTTTTCAGTATGGTATGCCTAAAAATACTTTTGTCTAAGTAAAGCTTTAGAAATCCATCTCAGACTTAGCTTTGGGGAAAATTCATCTGGCAACTTTAATTTTAATATGCTTAAACTATATTTATACTCTTCATGGCACCTGGGTTCCAAGATGTTTTACACAATACCTACCAAACAGTTTCTTACAAGAAAATTGCAGCTTGGCTGTAATTTTTTTTTTCTTTTTCAAGGTGCTTTCGTATGCTTGGGAAATGTGTTGACCATAAAAAAGGAACTGTATTATTCAGAGCAGACTGCAGAGGTGTGAGAGGTTCAGAGTTTTCAACAGACAAATATATCTTAGTTTAGGGACTACAGCAATATTTTTCAGTGGCCAAAAGCTATCAACTTTTGAATCCTTTTTTTCCCATGAGCTGTTTAAAAAGCTTTTCTGGCTCAGTACTCTGCATGGATTCCATTTTATTTTAAAACTCCAAACGTAATACAGTTGCTTTCAAGCATGGGTTTGCAACAGGGGTGGGATTCAAAGTTTTTAACAACTGGTTCTGTGGATGTGGTTTAGTTGGTGTGCGTGGCTTGGTGGTCATGTGACTGGTGTGCGTGGCTTGGTGGTCATGTTATTGGCTGAGCGTAGCCAACTTAATATCCCTCACATCGAGGCATGCATCTCCTCGCCTGGGCTCTCATGACTGTGGGGATGCTGCAACAGTCGTAAGTGTGAAAAATGGTCCTAAGTCACTTTTTTCAGTGCCATTGTAACTTTGAATGGTCACTCCACACAAGAAAAGTAGTAGCAAAAGAGGGAAAAAATACTCCAGAGATATTCCTGAGACAGGATGTCTAGTCCTGCCAAGAATGTATTAAGGGTTAATGGAGAGACAGTTTCTGTAAGCACACCAGAATGTTTCCTTCCTGCCTTCCTTACAGGATTAGGCCAGTAATTTCTTTTAACAACCGGTTCTCTGAACTGCTTAGAATGTTAACAACAGGTTCTAGCAAATAGGTACAAACTGGTAGAATCCCACCTCTGGTTTGCAAGAATAACAAACATATTCTTAATCTCAGTTTTGATCTTAGGTGGGGGAAAAAATCCCCAATTTTGATGTTAAGTGGAACCCTCCCTCTATTTTGATCTTAGGTGAAACTTAAGTGGGTTTTCTGACTTTGTTCCTACCACTTATCCCATTCCTCCATGTTTATTATTTCATATTGTAATTTAGCTACAGACTCTATAAAATGCATCATTTCATGTAAGTATCTATGACAGGGGTATGAAACTCAATTTCAATGAAAGCCGCATCAGGATTGTGTTTGACCTCAGGGGGCTGGGGTGGGTGTGGCCAGGGTGGGCATGGCCAGCATGATGTCACTTTGTCCCGGGGGTGGTGGTGAGAAGATTAACAGCAACAGTAGTGTACACTTTATAAATAGTTGAACAGTATTGAGGGAATTATTTATTTAACAGAGTGATGGCTTTCAGGGGAAAAAAACTGTTCTTGTGTCTAGTTGTTCTAGTGTGCAGTGCTCTATAGCATCATTTTGAGGGAAGGAGTTGAAACTGTTTATGTCTGGGATGTGAGGGGTCTGTAAATATTTTCATATAGCCCGGTTTCAGTAAAACAAAGAACAGCTGAATTATGAAAATCAGAATCCCATCTATTTTAGAGATTAATTTCATCCATCTTGTTAGCTTTAATTAGTCAGAAAGATTGAAGGGAGAGGAGTTTTTTTCCCCCTCTTCCTTATTTTTTTAAAATTCCCGCTCGTTTACCTCATCTCGTCTTACAGCGTGGTCACTTCTTTGCTTTCTTTGTTGTAATCCATAGCACTAGGGAATTGGTTAGAATCTCCTCTGCATTTGCAAAGACAGGTGGGAGTGGGGAATCAGAAAGCTGCTCCTTAAGGAAACATTGCCTAATTCTTAGCAGATGGTCTTGTGAGTATGAAATCTAGCACTCGTTCAAGTCAATGTCTAGAGATTTAAATCTATCCCAGTCATGTGGGCTTTTGAAATACAATTGAACTCAAGAGCATGTACCAGACTATCTGCCTAGAACCTATAATGAGAGTATTGCAAGTGGAGCTGAGCTCTGCCTGAAAGATTTTGTTAACAAAAATAGAGCAAAGTTAAGGCTTTTGACAAGTTATTTTAAAGGGCTAAGAAAGCCACCTGAAGTAATTTTATAGGGGAGGGAGGGAGGGAGGGAGAGAAAGAGAGAGAGAGAGAGAGAGAGAGAGAGAGAGAGAGACTATCAAAAGCACTCTGAGATTTCAATAAATAATAAAACTCAATGGCTAGGTATTCATATCCTGCTAACTGATCTATTATATCACTCAGTATTGACACTTTCATATGTGAAAGTGAATGAAAGATTATAGTGTCTGTAAGGACATCAGAAACAATAGAAAATCTATTAAATTCTCTTCCAAGGTGCTTTGAAGACTCCTGCTTCAACTTGCTGTTTAAACTCAGGTCTCCATTGGCCCTAGTGGTTAGGTTTGGTTAAGAAGTGAAACTGATGTATGGTAAAGATTGGAGGAAACTAGTTAAAATTCTTTTTTTTTTTAAAGGGAACAATTGAGAATAAATACTCTGAAAATCTGAGAATGCTGCAAGAAAAAGCTATACAGGGTCAATCCCTGATCAAGATAAGACTGCAAACTTCTAAGTGGTTTCACTAGGTACTAAGGGGCTTGCTTTCCACATCTGCTATTTGGATTGATCTCTCACAGCATTTCAGTAGATAAATGATTATTGCTTTTTCTCCTCATTCTGCTCCTTAAATCCAATCATCTCACTGAGGCTACATTTCTCTAAACCCATTACAGCTGTGTAAAGCTTTAGGAAAGTGTGATTTGATAAAAACTTCAGCTAGGCCATCTCATGGAAACATATGTGTAGTTGCTGGAATTCTTTCCTAATAGCCTAATTACCCTTTTCTGCAATCAATCTATTCATTGGGAGCTTATATTCTGGAATGCCCGTTCATCTCGATTTCCAATTCCTGCTTTCTGAAAAGAAACAAAAAAAGAGACTATGGTGGGTCTATGGGTATTTTCCTGCTCACTGAATAAACAGCCTGCTGAGTCCCTTTCACCCCATCCCATCTTGTTTCAATTAGCCCAGCCCTGGAAAAGCTTCCCCAAAAAATGGAGTTTGCCTCTACTTAGTCCATTTTCTGATAGTTTCTTAAGTAGAATCCTGCCTTGTACTTGCCCTATGCAACACTAAACTCTGAATTCACGAGGCTCGCTGATCAATCCATTATGCTGAACAGAAGGCTTTTAAGCTTTTCTGCATTTAGATTCCCTTCCCTTTCCTCTTATCTCCTGCTGTTAATTTCTCTTGCTTATTATTTCTTACTCCTTTGCTGTCATTTGCATAACACCGCTTACCCCAGAAGGGGAAAAGCATTACGGATATGAATGTGAACAGCTATGCACTACAAGGGATATGATTGCACTTAGCTTAATTTTAAATATCATCAATGGGGGGGAAGTGGGGGTGGGGGGGTAGGAAGCAATAATGGTGGAGAATGGAACCTGAGATTGGTCTTCCTGCTCAATTGAGAGTAATCATGCATAAAATGGAGGATTCAATTGCTGCAATGAGGAATATTTGCAATGATCAATTTACTCGAATTATATAGCAGGAATCTTACTTTACTTACTTTACTTGCATTATATAGCAGGAATCCAGAGTGAAATCAAGTGGAAGCAGTATGAGGTGTGCAGATAAAATGGGGATCATCAAGAATCATGTTTGTTCCCTCCTGCTCTATTGTTATCCGTGTCCGTTCCTCTCTTTATGGAATTTCAGAAAGCATTGCTTTATAACTTCAAAGATCAGATAGGAAACATGGAATGGGGTGGAAATGGCGTTAAAGCTTGTGGGAAGCCCCCCTTCCCAATGCAATATTTTGGGGAATATTAAAAAGGCAGGATAGAATATTTCCCCCAAAGGAGAAAAGGAGGATAAAACCTTAAGGGAGGCAGAAACTTGCCCCTTTTAGAAATGCAGATTTGGTAATCCATTCAGAAAAATTGAGTCAGGGAGAAACTTTAGATAAGCAACAAGCCAAAGGTTGACAAATTAGCTCAGACTAGGACTTACATTTTCCTTTTTGACTATAGAGCCAGCCATGACCCCTACATAACCCCCATAAGGGTATAAAAACCCATCCATTCTCAACTCCATTTTGTCAGCTGTCCCAGAATCACATGTGGTTCATGGTTCTGCTCTATCAATCAATGGAACTTTTCTTTTCCATCAACCTCCAGCCTCCATTTTATTTCCATGCCTTTCTCCCAATTTGGAACTGAACCAGATGGATTTTCCTTCCAACAAGCCAATTATGTTAACCAAGTGACATCATGAAGTCAGCACAGTGTTTATTTGGAGTTGGCAAATGGTAACATGTGGAAAGAGTCAAACAATAAGGATATCTGTGTCTGTGGAGATTCTCAACCATCTAGGTCATAGTTGTCTCAAAGGTGCTGTTTCAAAAGGCAACTGGACTGTTGCTATTGTTTTTCCCCTGAGGAAGAAGAAAATGTTTCACTTCTTGACCAGTGGTGCGATTCAATTTATTTTACTACTGGTTCTGTGGGCCTGGCTTGGTGGGCGTGGCAGGGAAGGATACTGTAAAATCTCCAGTCAGTGGTATTTGCTGGTTCTCCGAACTATTCAAAATTTCCACTACTGGTTCTCTACAAGTGGTCAGAACCTGCTGAATACCACCTGTGATCTTGTCCAAGAATCTTCACTGATTGTGGCATGATCATAAGTGATAAAAAGATTAGTTCTGACAGGATGGGGTGGGTGTTGGAAGGACCATACTTCTTTGTAATCATCTATGAGTAAAGTTCTGGAGAGTCTTATCTTTAGCTTGATTTAATACTCTCCTCACAGCTGTCCTGGAAACCCTTGACTTACAACCACAATTGAGCCCAAAATTTATATTGCTAAGCGCGTCAGTTATTAACTGTGACCTTTCTTGCCACAGTTGTTAAGTGAATCACTGCAGTTGTTCAACTGGTAACACAATTGCTCAGTGAATCTGGCTTCCCCACTGACTTTGCTTGTCATAAGGTCTCAGAAAGTGACCACATGACTCCAGGACCAGTGGTGCTATTCTACCAGTTCAGTCTGGTTCTGGCACACCGGCAGTGCCGAAGATCAGTGGAGACCAAACCGCTTCTCTCAGATGAGCTGCTGTTGGGCCCGCCCACCTGGGCTCCCATACTGATCTTTCTTCCCTGCTTTTGAAGCCCAGCTGCCTTGCGCAGCACAGCAGATTGTCACGTGTCAGCGGCTGAAGTGACAGGGAGAGTGCAGGATTGCAGGAGGTGAGTAGGAAAGCCTCTTCGTGTACACAAAGTGGCAAAGTGTATGCGTGTGTGCAAAATGTACCCAACAAGCCACACCCACCAAACTGGTGGTAAACAACTTTGAAACCCACCACTGTCCAGGACATTGTAACTGTCATAAATATAGGTCAATTACCACACATCTGAATTTTGATCAGATGTGATCAATGTCTACTGGGACATTCACCATGAATTGATTATCCCTTTATTTAAATTTTGTGGACACTGATATTTTTTACCTTTCTCATCTGTTAAACAACCATGAGAAATTTATTTCTTACAAATAAACTTTGCTCACAAATGGTTTGCAATCATTCTTGTTGTTAGGGGAGAGTTTTATTCCTTTTTTAAAATGTACTTTCATTTTTTTAAAAAAAGATCACCAAATATCAGAGAGGAAACAGATGGGGTAGAAATGAGTTTAAAGTCAACAAGTTAGCCAAATAAATTATCAAAAAGTCTACACAGCATTGACTTAGGGATGTTGAGTACCAACATATGGGAAGACTTGGAAAATAAATGTATCTGTGAGTAAAATGTTGTTAGTACAAAATTCACAATGTTCTTATTTCTGTATTGCTCGGGGCACAGTTCCTTTTGATCAGCAGAGAATGTTGCCAGGTGACAAATCTGTCTTTAGTATTCCTACCTCTACTTTTTTAGCCACTCATTCCAAAGAGCCGTTAATGTAATGCAGAATGACAGCTAACGTGTTGTCGGCCAATTAGAGTACAGGTTGGGCTCTCACCAAAGACTGAGGCTGAGCCTGCATGGCTGTATTCGCCCATGAAGCCTCCACCCCAAGCAATGTACTGGAAAAATTACATCCCCAATGACTGATCCACCTTTTTGCCTCTGGACTAGTCCATCCATTAAACATGATATGGTGCTGTCTTTCTAAAGCAGTGGAAAGCTTGCAGGTACAAGCTGGGCAACTGGTGGGATATGTCCCAAAGGAATTCCTTATTCAAACAATGATCTGGTTCACTTGGGGAGTTTATGTAGAACAGGGGTCCCCAAACTTGGCAACTTTAAAATTTGTGGACTTCAACTCCCAGAATTCTGCAAGTTGAAGTCCACAAGTCTTAAAGATGCAAGTTTGGAGACCTCTGACATAAAGCCTCCAATTTCCTGAACCCCTGACTAATCTTACATCAAGAACAGTACCAAGTGATAGTTAGTATGAAAGCTCTCTAATCCTGTAGCTGCAAAAATGGGGCCAAGAACTCTTTAACTGAATTCTGAAACAATGGGGGAATATCTTCTTAAGATGCTTATTCTTTCTAATATTTACAGGAATAAACTCCAATAAAAATCCCTAAGAGCTACCATTTCATGAGCTTTGGATTTATGAGAGATGGACTATCCCATAATGAAATTTACCCTATTATAAAGTATTCATATTATCAGCTGATTCTCATAAAAACATTGTATCTATGTGCAACAATAAATTGAGCATTGTACTCTCACCCTGAAAAGAATAGCTATCTAAGGGTTCTTAGGGTCCATAATATGGGATATTTGGATTTGGCTATTTATCAGATTTGTATAGCTGCCCATGCATCTTAAAACATACCTTAAATAGCCATTACAACAATTAAATATAAATAACACTAGAAGAGAATGTTTCAAAGACACAAATTAATGCATTCATCTTATAGGCTGCCTATTTCTAAGGGATTTTCAGAGCTGCTGGAATAATCAGGTTTTGAGAAATTTCCAAACAGTCAATAAGAGGATCAGGGCTAATTTTATTGGGATGAAGCCTCTTAGTAGATGAGACCTATGACATACCCGCCCTGCCTCTACTATTATGTATTTAGCCTTTGTTAATGCATCAATGATGGTTAATGCAATAGTTAAACTCAGCCAATGATAACATTCCACAAACCACTATGAAAGAAAAGATGGCTTAGCACAATATGTGAAGACAGTGTGATCATATATGTGTGAGTGACTGCCACCAGATGCACATGTGAATATTATAAATTATAATAAGGTTCAGCTATCCTTAAAGAATCACTGGTTTGTAGTCTCATCTGTGATAAAATGCATCTAATTTTCCCAATGTGGATTCAAACTGTCAGTTTCTCTTACATATAGTATTTGTTAACCTGCCCAGGTTTCTTTTTCTTAATCAAGATTATACAGATTCCACTTGCAATTATTCATGGTTGAGCTACTTAATCGGAAATTAGGTGCCATGAAACATAACCCTCTAGTACCGAAATATAGAGTACAGACATTAAATTTCTTTAAATATGTATTTGACAGAAAGAAAGAAAGAAAGAAAGAAAGAAAGAAAGAAAGAAAGAGATTTTTTTTTTAAAAAAAAGAATGCTGTTCAGTGAAGGAGCCCAGCTGCTTCTCAGATCTTGTTAATCTCTAATAATCTTCAATTATCAAGTAGAATAGTTGTTTACAGAAGATGACCTCTTTCTGGAACTGAAGTGTGAGTCAATAGCAGCAGTCCTGGGAAGGAAAATATTGATGGGGAGAAAAGACAAAGATGACACAACAATTTATGCATTTGTTATATAAACAGGGACCTCTGCACTTTCTTTAGGAGGTCTGCTGCAGCAGCATAACGGCAGAAGTGGACATCCCCAAGGTGCTGCATAGAGTTAATAAGCAGTCTTTTGGAACAAAGTAGATTATCATGCCATTTTTATGTGTGTACAACCATATATTTGCTTTTTTGACTCAATCAACCCCTCCCCCTTTTGATATAGAACAATCGTACATGGAAGGAAAAATAATAATTTGTACCATCCAGAAAGGAATTTGAAATGCAATAATGGTTTTCCTATTTCCTAGACATTTGGTGTTGTTTGTTCTCTTTGCCTCTCACATCCTTTTCACTGCTGTTGATTCAGATGGGAGGGAAAATTGTGCAGTCTCCAAAATTGCTGTAATTCTTTCTCATTCTTGGAGAACTTTAGGAATATTGAAGAACCACTGCAATTTTTAAAATTGAGTTTGTAGTCATTTCTGAATGGAGAGGGAGGTTGAACATTGTTTAAACCATAATATAGCAATATCAACAGTCCTTAAACATATACAGTGTTATGTTCTGCGCATGGGTGCTAAGAATGGAGACGAGCTGGTGAAACAGTGAAGTTCAAACTCTTCATTAACATGGTGTAACAGCTCAGCTCAATGGCTGCAACGGCCCCCTTTATATAGGCAAGCTATTGAGTATTTAACCAATTAAAACACAGGGAGCGTTAGCTCCATTAACCAATGGGAGAGGCTCGTTAATAGCCAATCAGATCCTCCTGAACGGACCAATCCGATGTCGCCATTAACGGCCAATCAGAAGTGCAGGGCCAGAACCCTGCACTTTACTTCAAACTCTCAATAATTTTTATTAAGCATATTTTATTCATTCACAACACCCCTTCCCCCCGGGTTCCATTTACGGGATGCGGTTACGTAGTCTTTGAGGTTGGCAGGTTGTTTTGTTTGTCTATTTGATTTACGTTGGACTCCCAGTATTTGGCTACAGTCTTGTTGGGTTAGGACGTTATCTGGTGAAGAGGGTGCCTCTAGTTCTGCATTCAAACTTTCGTTGTCGCCAATGTTCTCGACATCTCCCTGAGGCGAACTCACCCCCATCCCCGATCCTTCTTCATATGTTGCCTCTGCGCGGTCGTCACTTCCGCTTAAGCTTTCTGCCATTTCAAAGTCATCTTCCTCGATATCTCCTCCCCCCTCAGTTTGGAAATCAGGAGACTCGGAGATCCCTGACTGTAACCTTGAATGCAGCTGATCAATATGGCGCTTCCATATTCTATCGTCGCGACATCTCACGCGGTACAAACTGGGGCCGGTTATTTGAATCACAGTTGCCTCTACCCACAATGGATCACCCGAAAAGTTCCTCGCAAAAACCAAGTCACCTATCTGGAAGTTACGGCATCTCCCGCTGGATCCATATGGTTTTTCAGGTTCATACGATGGGTGCAGACAGTCGAGGTGGGAACTGAGCTTCCGCCCCATCATGGCGGGAGTTTTGTTGGTGACACTGTGCAGAGTGATATGCTGCAAAAGGAATAATTGGTTAATCTTGTCTTCGATATCGCCATAGTCCATTTTATGCAAGGTTTTCTTGACGAATTGTACCATGCGCTCGGCCCTTCCGTTGGCCACAGGATGCGCCAGCGAAGTCAGCGCATGGTGAATACCGTGGTCCGCCAGGTACTCTTCAAAGGACAATGCGGTAAATTGGGGCCCATTGTCAGATACCAGAACATCTGGTAATCCGTGTGTTGTAAATAGTCTGTCTAGTTTCCTGATGACCAATTCGGTTGTTGTATATCTCATCTCATGGATTTCAAACCAGTTCGAGTAGGCATCCACCATTAATAAGAATGTGTGGCCTTTGGTAGGTCCCGCAAAGTCCAGATGAATACGGGACCATGGTCCCCTCGATTTTTCCCATTCAGTTGGGGTTGCTTTCGGTGGAGCGTTGCTTACTTCCTGGCATTTGTGACAAGCTTTTACCCATGTCTCAATCTGCTTGTCGATGCCCGGCCACCACGCATAGCTACGTGCGAGGGCTTTCATGCGCACGATGCCAGGGTGCCATTGTGCAAGGTCCTTAGTATTGCTTGTTGTAACTGCTCTGGGACAACAACTCAATCACCCCAGATAATGCAGCCCTTCTGGGAAAACAGTTCCGTTTGCTGATTCTTGAATGGGGCGTAGTCATCAGATATCTGGTCCAATGGCCATCTGCGCTCGACCCAATTGAGGACCCGTGCTAAAATGGGGTCGCATTTCATTTCCATCGCGATATCTCAGGCTGTTAGTGGCGGTGTTTGAAGTGTCTCAATCTGCAGTGTTGTAACTGTCAGAGCGGTGTCATCAATGGTCTCTAGAAGCGGTGCACGGCTCAGTGCATCGGCATGGGGAATGGCCTTCCCCGGACGGTGTTGCAACTTATAATTATAGGCAGCCAAGAATTCTGATCAGCAAGTCATTCTGGGGGATAATATATAAGGGGTTGGCCTATCTCCCGCTATTATTCCCAGCAAAGGTTTGTGGTCAGTCACTATAGTAAAGACTCGGCCGTACACATATTCATGAAATCTCTTAACAGCAGACACAATAGCAAGAGCCTCTTTATCAATTTGACTGTAATTGCGTTCTGCTTTTGATAGCATCTTTGAGAAATAGGCAACAGGGGCTTCAATACCGTTTGGCAAAACGTGGCTCAAAATGGCGCCCACTCCGAATGATAATGCATCACATGTGACCGTTAAAGGCAAAGTCTTGTTATACTGCATCAGCACAGCATCAGAAGTCAATAATTTTTTCACATTTCGAAACGCCTGCTCCTCTCTGTGTCCCCATACCCAGTGTTAAGCCTGGGTTCCCCAACCAGGGTTAAGGAGACAAGCTAAACAGAATGTGCAGCGTTAGTCAAATAGACACCCAGATAAATGAATGAGATAAGCCTGTATGTTTGTTAACATACAGTAAAAATAACAGATACGCTTGTGCTTTCAAAAATATAGTTTATTCCATTTATAGCATAGTCAAAATAACAGTCCATTAGTCATATATCATTTAGTCAGTCCATTCAACGATATTCAGTTAGCAAAGTCCGTGTGGAATATCCTTTGTCAGTTCACTTACAAATCAGTCCTTTGTTTATCTCTCCCGTTCGAGTAATGCAGTCTTGAGTCCATGCAGTAATTAGGGATCATCAAAGCCAGAGAGAGAGCAAGCTGTCGTCTTGCTTCTTTTAAAGTGCTTTCACAACCATTCCCTTAATTACAATCCTACAGTTAAAGTTGCAGACACTTTAACTAACAAACTATGATTATATATTTATTATTTTACCTAAACCAGTTAGGGTAAACAATGTTATCCCTAACATTCTCCCCTTTTAGGTAAATATAATAATATTATAACTATTTACATCTTTAAATCATATTTGTTACAACTCTCTTTAAACTTAATTACTCCTTGAGCTTTTGTAAATTGGTCTGCAATGTTTTCTTCTGTCATGCAGTATTCCAATTTAATTCGCCCATTCTTTACAGATTCTCTAACATTTAAGTATCTTAAATCAGTATGTTTTGATCTAGTTTTTACAGCAATATTAGTAGCTAACTTTATGGCTGCTTGGTTGTCCTCGTACACAATAATGGATTCTTTAACAGTTATACCCATGTCTAATAATAACTGTTTGCACAAAATTAAGTCAGTGCATAGTAATGACAGACATGAAAATTCCACTTCCATCGTGGACAAGCTAATATGCTGTTGTCTGATTGACCTCCACCCTATTAGTGTCTTACCAAATAATATAGCCATCCCAGATGTTGATTTTCTAGTGTTTATGTCAGTTGCAAAACTTGCATCTGCATAGGCACTAAGACTCAAATCACCCTTTGGTTCTATATACAATGCATGGTTCATTGTTCCTTTAAGATACCTTAAAATTCTTTTTAATGATTGCCAATGACATTGATGTGGATCTGAATTAAAAGTGCCAGCTGATTAACACTATAAGCTATATCAGGCCTTGACCAATTGCTGATATATGATAAGCTGCCAATCAAAGATTGATATATGGACTTATCAAATTTGGGACTTTGATCATCAGTTTGGCAAACTTCCTGACTCATTGGAGTCTTTGCCGTTTTACAAAGTTCCATTTTATACATTTTAATTAATTGGCAAATTTTATCTTCTTGAGATATCTTAAATCCATTTTTTGTTTGATAATTGTCAATCCTAGATACTTTTTAATTTCACCAAAATGCTTTAATTTTATCTTTTTGGCTAATAATAATATAATCTCATTAGCTTCATTATTAGTCTTAGTTATCAAATCAATATCATCTGTAAATAATAACAATAATGACACCATTCCATTATTTTCTCTTTTAAACACACATGGATCTGCTAAACCAGATTTAAAATCTATATTGTTTAATTCTTTCACAATATATTGGTTCCACTCAAAGCCAGATTGTTTCAACCTGTAAAGACTCTTTTTGAGTTTCCAACGATCATTACTATTTACTTTATTGTCTTTTATAATAAATGGCTTTTTTAAATATATAGTGTGCTGCAATGGTGCATGCAAATAAGCAGTTTCTACATCTAAATGGTTAATAACATTGTTTTTCTTAGCTGCCCACACTAAAGCTGCTCTCAAAGATGTTGCTTTAAGACTTGGTGCAAAAACTTCATCGTAATCATATGCAGCTTTATTAAATCCTTGAGCTACCAATCCAGCTTTATGGGTAACAGTCCCATCATTTCCAGTTTTTACTTTAAATATCCATTTGCACCCAATGAATTTTTCTCCTGGAGGTAATTTAGCATCTACATATATTTCATTACCTTTAATGAATTTAGTTCTTTTTCCATTGCTTTTTGCCAATTATCCTGATCCTTAGCAGGATACATCCTAAGTTCATCTACACTAGTTGGAACTTTAGTTACTTGGCAAACTATACTTGCTTGATACCTATCAGGTTGTCTAGTTACATGTGTAGTAAGTCTAGGTATTACAGGACTTACAGGTGGACTTTCATTTATTACCTGTTCTTGATTATCTAATTCTTCCTGATCAACTGTTTCATCTTGTTCTGGTCCTATTTGCTCTTCGTGGACTTCTTCTTTAATTGGACTCTTCTTATAACTATTCTGATCTTTTTGACTTTTGTAGGGTTCAATAATTACTTCATTATTTAAATCTTGCTCTAATCTATTCCATCCTACATGTTCTAGGAATTTTGCACTAGCACTGGTATAAACTCTAGATGTTCCTGGTTCCCAGAATCTATAAGATCTATGATTAGATTTATATCCTACAAAAAATAATCTTTTAGTTCTATACTGTTCTTTTTGTCTAAGTTGTGTAGGGATATGCACCCATGCTGGTGCTCCAAATGTGTGCATGTAACTTAAATCAGGTTTTGTACCATGCCACAGTGTGAATGGTAATTCACCTGTTGTTGAATTAACAACATTATTTAATATATGATTACCACACATTATTGCTTCTCCCCATAAATTGTCAGGTAATCCTGAATCAGACATCATAGTACGTGCCATTGACTGTAATGTTTGGCCTCGTCTCTCTATAAAGGCATTATCTTGTGGCCTATATGGTGCAGACTTTTTATGTTGAATACCTAACATTCTAAGTCTATTCTGGAATTTATTATTTGTAAATTCCGCACCATTATCTGTTACAAGAGTTATTAATTTCTTTTTAGTTTTCCTTTCAGCAAATTTTATCCAATTAAAGAGATTTAGATACGTTTCAGTTTTGCTCTTCATTAAATAGCAAAACCCATATCTAGAATAGTGGTCCATTATACTTAATATGTATCGAGCATAAACACTTGGTTTTTTTGGACCTATTAAATCAGCAAATACTACTTCTAAAGGCTCTTTGGTAGTAAATCCATCAACTCTATTAGCCGCTTTGACCTTGCTCTTGCTTTGATTGCAAGCATTACATTGCAAATACTTATTACAAGGTTTTAAACTTATTCCTTTTGATAATTCAACAGTTTTCTTAAGCATTTTAAAATTTAAATGCCCTCGCCGTCGGTGTAACAAGTGAATACATTCATCATGAGGTTTCTTATTATCATAAACTGTGTTAGCCACCTTTAAACCATTATCATTTAACACATATAATGCACCTCTTAAAGATGCAATAATTTTCTTATCTTCTTTCTCAATTATGCAGTTATCTCCTTTAAAGGTAACTACATATCCTAGTTTAACCAAAATTCTAACTGAAATTAAATTAAACTTAAGTTGTGGTACATATAACATTTTTACATTCTTTTTTATGAAAGAACAATATGCTATACCTTGACCTTTAGCTTTCAGTTTCCAGCCATTGGCTAACAATATCTGCTGTGTACTCTTGGACATTTTAATAAAATTTTTGTTATCATTTCTTATACAGTGGGATGCTCCACTGTCAACCACCCATAAATTATTTTTTACAGCTCCGTTAGTATACATGGATAACTCTAAATTTTTATTTATCTTTTGATGACTTTTGGTATTCTGGCCAGCATTCTGGCGCTTTGCTTTTTTACAAAATCTTGCCAAATGTCCTCTTCCTCCACAATTAAAACACTTTTTAATTGTGTATGCAGTAGGAGATTCATTATCTTCTTTTTGAGGTTGTTCCCTCCTTAACTCATCTCTTTCAAGTCTTCTTCTTGCCTCTTCAATCAATCTGCCAGTTATATCAGTTAAAGTTAAACTTTCCTTAGGCAATATTTCAAGGGAAGTGACATAGTTGTCATAACTTTCATCTAGTGAAGATAGAATTATGTAGACTTGGTGTAGTTCAGAGAAAATAAGCTCTTTCTCGTGCAGTTCTTGAAAAATGCTTTTCATAGTTTCCAAATGACTCAGCATATCACCATTCGTCTGGAGATGCGTCCTGAAAAGCTTCCATGTTAGATTTATGTGAGCACCAACGTTATCTCGGACATAAATCCTCTTCAGCTTCTGCCAACACCTAACAGCTGTTTGTCCTCCATGGATATGAACAAGTTGCTGGTCAGTTAATGTTAATCCAATTATGCAAAAAGCTTGTTCATTTTTATGCATAAAATCTTTTATTTTTAGTCTATCTTCATCATCCTCTGGATCCCATTCCTCTACGTTTGGTGGGTTTTCAATTATGTTCCACAGACCTTCTCTTCGTAGAAGTAGACTACATTTCATTGACCATGATACATAGTTTGTTCCATCCAACTTGGATATAAGGGACAAACTTTGTAGATTGACTTGTGCCATGTTTTTCTTTATATGGATATAAAACTATAATTAATACAACACAGCTGTCTGTTTACTGTAATGTATAACAACACAAACTCTCACTTTTTACATGAATTTGTTTTATCCTAGTTAAACTGACTTTGCAGCCTCTGGGCCCATACCCAGTGTTAAGCCTGGGTTCCCCAACCAGGGTTAAGGAGACAAGCTAAACAGAATGTGCAGCGTTAGTCAGATAGGCACACAGATAAATGAGTGAGATAAGCTTGTAGGTTTGTTAACATACAGTAAAAATAACAGATACGCTTGTGCTATCAAAAATATAGTTTATTCCATTTATAGCATAGTCAAAATAACAGTCCATTAGTCATATATCATTTAGTCAGTCCATTCAAGGATATTCAGTTAGCAAAGTCCGTGTGGAATATCCTTTGTCAGTTCACTTACAAATCAGTCCTTTGTTTATCTCTCCCGTTCGAGTAACGCAATCTTGAGTGCATGCAGTAATTAGGGATCATCAAAGCCAGAGAGAGAGCAAGCTGTCATCTTGCTTCTTTTAAAGTGCTTTCACAACCACTCCCTTAATTACAATCCTACAGTTAAAGTTGCAGACACTTTAACTAACAAACTATGATTACATATTTATTATTTTACCTAAACCAGTTAGGGTAAACAATGTTATCCCTAACACCCAGATTGCTTTTTTGTCCAATAAACGATGTAGGGGTTCGGCTACGGTTGCTTTGTGAGGCAGGAAAATGTTATAAAAATTGATAAGGCCTAGAAAAGCCTGGAGGTCGGCCTTATTTCGGGGTTTGGGGGCATTTTTGATTGCCCTAAGTTTGCTATCAGTGGGGTGAATGCCATGACTATCAATTAAATATCCTAAAAATTCTACACAATCCGTACATAGTTGACACTTGTTTTTTTTTAACTTTGAGACCTGAGTCTTTAAATCTCTGGAGAACCAACCTCAGGCAATCCCTTAGTACTTTTCGAGTCGGGGCAGCGATTAACATATCATCAAAATATGGGACAATGCCCTTTATCCCTTGTAATAGTCTTTCCATCAAACTTTGAAAGATTGCTGGGGCTATGCTTGCTCCGAACTGGAGTCGGTTACATTTAAACGCACCTCGGTGAGTAACGATTGTTTGGGCCTCTGCCGTTTTTTTGTCTACAGGCAGTTGTTGGTATGCCTGGGCTAAGTTTAGTTTAGCGAAGACCTTTCCGCCCCCCAGGGAATGGAGGAGGTGTTGCACCACCGGTACCGGGTAAACGTTTTGTTGAAAGGCATGGTTCAGGGTGGCTCGGTAGTCCTCACAAATTCTTATCGATCCATCCGGCTTGATGGGTGTTACGATTGGGGTTTCCCAGGGAGAGTGATTGGTTGGCTCTAACACACCCTGTGCTATTAATTTATCAAGTTGCTCGTCAATCTTCGGTTTAAGGGCAAATGGAACTCGACGAGGCTTAAGGCGGATGGGAGCTATTTCGGGATTGAGGTTAAATGATATCGAGGTCCCCTTGTACTCGCCTAGTTTTTCTGCAAAGATGTCCTGGAATTCTTGGACAAGGTCCTCTTCCCAGTCGCTGCTGCAGATTCGGTGAATGTCGGCTACTTCAATTCCAAGTGGAGCGAACCATTGGAGGCCTAACAGACTAGGCCGATCCCTGTCGATTACAGTCAGGGGTAGGAATGCTGTACGGTTCTTCAATGATACCCGAACTTGGCTGGATCCAACAACTGGAATTCGATTTCCCTGATAGTCTTTGAGTATGAGTCTTTGGAATCTGAGGTCTTGCCGCCGGACAGTAGGGATGAGCTGCTTGGGGGTCTTCCAGGAAACCATCGAGAAGGACGATCCTGAATCGACTTCCATCAGGCAGGGCTGGTTCTTGATGGCCATTTTCACTCGGATCTTCTTGGCATCAAGAGATGAGATGTCACCGATCGTGATAGTTTGGTGAGCCTCTTCTCGCTTCGTTGAGTGGTTTAGGGGTTTGTTTCTGTAGGAGTGGTTTTTCCATTGGTGGTTAACAGGTTCTTGCTTTGCAGGGCGGCTTCCTGTTGGTTGGCGATAGTTAGCCCCCCTTGAGGGCTGGCTGGGTCCTAGTTTGCTTCTACAGACCCATCCGATATGGCCCCTTTTCCCGCACACATGGCAGAGCGCGTTGAGGAATTTGCATTCTGATCAGGGGTGGCTTGCCCCACAACCAGCACATTGGTGCTGAGATCTCTGGCATTGGTCTCATTTGGACCGAAGTCGGTGGACCTCTTCTTCATCGCTTTCTGATGACGATTCAAGGTCCTCGTGGTGGGCTGTTAACAGCTGTCCTTCTGACTGAGGTGAAATTTGGCAGGCCAGTTGGCGAAGCAGGGCGTGGGTGTGGCGCATTCAGGCAGCCGACTTCCTGGTTGCTTTTGCTGCAGTAGCTTCAGTAATGGCATCTGCAAGGCTGATGTTACCTTTCTCCATCAGCTTGCTTTGGATATGTGGTGCATCTAGTCCCAGAAGTATTCTGTCTCTCAGGGCTTCTTCGAGGTCGGCAAACCCACATAGGCCTCCCAGATCTGCTATGAAATCAGCAACACTTTTGCCCTTCTGCTGACTTCTCTGGTAAAATTCATGCCTTCTAACGAGCGTTGGTACGATCGGTGCATAGTGGGCCCTCAGTAGAGGTTCGAGGACATCCCAGTCCATAGACTTTACTTCTGCCAGTTTCGCTAGTGCCTTGGCTATCTTGAATACGGTTGGCCCGCATTGAGTTAGGAATACCGCCCGTTTCTTCCCAGTAGTGGCATCCTTCAAATTGTTGGTCTCCAGAAACATCTGGAAGTGATCCATATAGGAGTCCCAGTCTTCTTGCACCGGGTTGAATGGAGCGGTTGGTATGACGCCGCCGGCATGGTTCTGCCGTTGGTGCGTTTCAGCCACGTGCTCTGTTATCGTTCTTTATTGTTCAGTCAGCTCTGATGTCTCCACATCCCACCCTCATCGCCAGTGTTATGTTCTGCACGTGGGCGCTAAGAATGGAGACGAGCCGGTGAAACAGTGAACTTCAAACTCTTTATTAACATGGTGTAACAGCTCAGTTCAATGGCTGCAACGGCCCCCTTTATATAGGCAAGCTATTGAGTATTTAACCAATGAAAACACAGGGAGCTTTGGCTCCGTTAACCAATGGAAGTGGCTCGTTAACAGCCAATCAGATCCTCCTGAATGGACCAATCCAATGTCGCCATTAATGGCCAATCAGAAGTGCAGGGCCAGAACCCTGCACTTTACTTCAAGCTCTCAATAATCTTTATTCAGCACATTTTATTCATTCACAACATACAGCACTTTGTAGAGCTTTATAACTCTCTCTAAGCAGTATACAGAATCAACATATTGCCTCAACAATCTGGGTCCTCATTTTATTGTCCTCAGAAGGATGGAAGGCTGAGTCAATCTTGAGCTGATCAGGATTGAATTTGTGGCAGTGGGCACAATTAGCCTGCAATACAGCATTGTAATTACTGCACACCACAGCTCTGGACTATATAGAATAAGAAATGTAGATTTTTTAAACAACTTCCTGAAAAACATCTATCTTAATTCTTGCAATAAAACCAGAATATAGTCTGGTAGGTCTTTTAAAAAATTGTGCATTTTTTAAAGCAAGAGAATGAATCTATGGTTCATATTCTGAATAATCAGAATAGAACTGGAACCTTGGAGGTCTTCTAGTCCAAACCCCCTGCTTAAACAGGAGATCCTATACAATTTGAGACAAGCGGCTCTCCAATCTCTTCTTAAAAATCTCCAGTGATGAAGCACCCACAGCTTCTGAAGGCCAGCTGTTCCACTGGTTACTTGTTCTCATTGTTAGGAAGTTTCTCCTTAAATCCAAGTTGCTTCTTTCCCTGATTAGTTTCCATCCATTGTTTCTTGTCCTGCCCTCTGGTGCTTTGGAAAATAAGTTGACCCCTATTTTTTGTGGCAACCTTTCAAATACTGTAATCATGTCACCTCTAGTTCTCTTTGCTTCTGGGACAATGTAGAACAGAGGTTTCATTGAGGGCCACATCAGGGTTGTATTTGACCTTGAGGGAGGGGCAGGGAAGACATGGCCAGGGTGGGCATGGTCAGCTCAACATCACTTGTGTCAGGGGTGGCTGCAGGAGTCTCCTGCAGTGCTCTGCCAGTAAAAATGGAGCTTGGAAACTCTGCACGTGCCCCCCCCAGCTCCGATCCTTCGCCGTTTCCAAGGTGGCTCTGTGGGCCTGATCTAAGCACCCCATGGGTCAGATCTGGTCCATGGGCCTTGAGTTTGACACCCCAGTGTAGAAGGTCCTGGCCAAGCTAATTCCTGCTAGTCTTCTTCAGACATTGCAATCTAGGATGAATGAAATGACGCATTAAATAAAATATGAGAACCAGCTGTTCTATGTACAGCTGTACATAAATTTGATTGCTGTAAAGTACAAACCTACCTGATCGTCTGGAAAATTCTACCAGTCCTATGTGAGTAAGCTGTATTTTTGCCTCGAGGAAGTGTTTTGTGCCACAGAAATGATACAATTTGCTTGGATGAGGCACCAGGTTGATGCAATTTGTGTTCATTTTTGCTTTTAAGGCATGTCCAATAGCCAGAAGCCTCAGGAGCAATATGAAGCAAAAGACATAATAGCATTGCTTCACAGTTAAGAAGAAGAGGGGACATTGCTTTGGAAAGCAGCTTTAAAGGCCTGCTTCATCTGAAGCATAGTCAATTATTCTGAACTTTGCCCTGCCCTAAAGGCTATGTATGCATACATCATCTCAAAGGTGCTTTTTCAAGGGGCAACTAGACTTTTCTTTGTTTTTCCTTGATGACATTTTATTTCTCATCAAAAAAGCTTCCTCAGAACTGAAGAAGTTTCTTGGGTGAAAAGTGAAAAATCTTCAAGGATAAACAAAGTCCAGTTGCATCTTGAAATAGCACCTTTGGGACAACATGGCCTGGATGACTGAGAATCTCCATACATAGCTATGCATACATAGCTTTATATAGCTTTATATAGGGTTTTAAATAGTGTGTTTATATAAAGGCTCGCTTCTTATATTTGTTTTCTGTTTTCCTTTATCATTTTCCTTTTTATTTTTTTTACAGTTTTAATTGCTGTGAGACGAGGACCTCAGGAAGTCTGTGTGTAGCGAATAGTTTATTCAGTTTTTTAGTGACTGCCTCTGTGGTGGTGCTTTCCATTTTTTGGACTTCAAACCAGTTTGAATAGGCATCCACCGTTAAGAGGAAAGTGTGTCCTCTTGTGGCTCCCACAAAATCGATGTGGATACGGGACCATGGACCTCGAGGTGTTTCCCACTGAATTGGGGGAGTCTTTGGAGGAGCGGGGCGAGTCTCCTGGCATTTACTGCATTTTGCTACCCAAGTTTCTATTTGTCTATCTAAACCAGGCCACCATGCGTAACTCCTGGCCAATGCCTTCATCCGCACGATGCCTGGATGTCCCTCGTGCAGCATTTTCAATACCCTATATTGTAGCTTTTCCGGGACTATGACTCTGTCTCCCCATACTATGCAACCCTTCTGGGAGAACAGTTCTGTTTGATGATTTTTAAATGGTTTAAACGTGTCATCAGTTTCACTGATCAGCCAACTACGTTCTACCCAGCTGAGGACTCGTGCCAAAATAGGGTCCTTTTTTGTCTCTAAAGCTATGTCTTGAGCGGTTAATGGTGGCGATTTGAGGGTTTCTATTTGTAGTACGGTTACGGTTGGAGCAGGGTCCTCTATAATGTCTGGTAGTGGCGAGTGGCTCAAAGCGTCAGCGTGGGGAATGGTTTTCCCCGGGCGATGTTGCAAACGGTAATTGTAGGCGGCTAAAAATTCTGACCAACGTGTCATTCTTGGTGATAATATATGGGGAGTTGGTTTGTTTCTCGCCAAGATCCCAAGTAACGGCTTATGGTCTGTAATTATGGTAAAAGATCTCCCATATACATATTCATGGAAACGTTTAATTGTGAATACAATTGCGAGGGCCTCTTTATCAAGTTGATTATAGTTCCTTTCGGTTTTAGACAGAGTTCTCAAAAAGAATGCAATGGGTGCCTCATTTCCATTTGGGAGGACGTGGCTTAGGATGGCTCCTACTCCAAATGGTGAGGCATCACAGGTGACCGTCAAAGGGAGAGATTTGTTGTACTGCATTAATATGGCATCGGAGGTTAAAAGGACTTTTATCCCTTTGAACGCTATCTCTTCATGCTGTCCCCAAACCCAAGGAGCCTTTTTATCGAGGAGTCTATGTAGGGGTTCGGCTACGGTTGCCTTCTTGGGAAAGAAAATGTTATAAAAGTTAATGAGTCCCAGGAAGGCTTGAAGGTCTGTCTTATTCCTAGGTCTCGGGGCTTTTTTTTATTGCGGTTCATTTTTTTTCGGTGGGGTGGATTCCCTGTCTGTCGAGAAGGTATCCCAGGAACTCCACTCTCTCCGTACAAAGTTGGCACTTGCCTCGTTTTACCTTAAGACCCGCGTCTTTGAATTTCTGCAGGACTTTTCTGAGCCATTGTACTAATACTTCTTTAGTGGGAGCAGCTATTAGGATGTCATCAAAATAAGGCACGACGCCTTTTATGCCTTGTAATAGTCTCTCCATTAAACTTTGGAAAATGCCCGGTGCCACACTTACTCCGAATTGGAGTCTATTGCACTTAAAAGTGCCTCTATATGTAACTATTGTTGGGCTTCTTCAGTTGCTGCATCCACAGGGAGTTGCTGGTACGCCTGAGCTAAGTCCAGTTTCGCAAATATTTTTCTACCACCCACGGAATGAAGAAGGTGTTGAACCACCGGTACTGGATAAGCGCTCTGTTGAAGAGCATGATTTAGGGTGGCCCGATAGTCTCCGCAAATTTTTAATGAACCATCTGGCTTCATGGGCATTACTATCGGGGTTTCCCAACGGGCGTGGTCAATCGGTTCCAACATGCCCTGGGCTATCAGTTTATCTAGCTCCTCGTCGATTTTAGGTTTTAAGGCAAAAGGTACTCAACGGGGTTTAAGCCGAATGGGAGCTACATCGGGGCTGAGATTAAACGATATAGGGGTCCCCTTGTACTTGCCTAATGTTCCTGTGAACACATCCTGGAATTCCTGGATGAGATTCTCTTCCCAGTCGTCATTTCTGGTATGGTGTATGCCAGCTAGTTCAATTCCGAGTGGGGCGAACCACTGTAGCACTAACAAGCTGGGTCGGTCACGATCGACGACAGTTAAGGGAAGCATTGCTGTGCAGTCCTTGAATGATACTTGGACGATGCTGGAACTGACAACTGGGATTCTGTTTCCCTGTTAGTCTTTCAGGATGATTTGTTGCATGCTGAGGTCCTGGCGGGAGATGGCAGGTATCAGTTGCTTGAGGGTTTTTCAGGATACCATCGACAGGGATGATCCCGAATCGATTTCCATCACACATGGTCGATTCTCAATAGTAACCTTCACTCGTATTTTCCTTGCATCGAGCGACGAAGCGTAGCTGATGATAATGGTTTGGTGGGCCTCTTCTCGTCTCATTGAAAAGGCAGGTGCTTGGTTTCTGTAGTAGTAGTGGTTGTTCCATTGGTGGTTCAGACGGTCCCGGTTTTTAGGAGGTTTGCTTATCTCCCGACGGAGGTTGTTCTCCTTTCAGCTGGGACTGGATTCTCATCTGCTTCTGCAGACCTTCGTGATGTGGCCTTTCTTTCCGCAGTTACGGCAGAGTGCGTCGAGGAATTTGCAGTCCGATCACGGGTGATTTGCCCCGCAACCCACACATTGGCGCGGACGTCACTGGTTCCTTTGCTCTCATTCTGAGCGGAGCCGGTTGACCTCCTCTTCATCACTGTCTGAGGATGACTCGAGGTCTTTGTGGTGGGTAGCGGTAGCGCGCTTCTCAGTGGCGAGTGGTGCCTCATCGGCGAGTTGGCGAAGTGGTGCGTTTGCTTAGCGCATTCGAGCGGCTGACTTCCTGGTAGCTTCTGCAGCAGTAGCATCGGTGATGGCATTGGTAAGGCTGATGTCGCCTTTTGCCATCATCTTACACTGCACGTGCGGTGCATTTAATCCCAGAATTATTCGGTCTCTTAGGGCTTCCTCTAAGTTTGCAAAACCACAAAGGCCTCCTAGGTTCCGGAGGTCAGCTACAAAATTACCAACGCTCTCATCCTTCCATTGGTCCCTCTGGTAAAATTCATGTCTTTGTATCAGTATAGGTACTGCGGGTGCGTAATGGGCCCTGAGGATTGGAGCGAGGATGTACCAATCCATGGTCTTCACTTCTGCCGGTTTTGCTATTGCTTTAGCCATCTTGAAAATGGCGGGGCCGCAATGAGTCAGGAACACTGCTCATTTCTTGCCAGGCATAGCATCTTTTAAATTGTTGGTCTCCAGGAACATCTGGAAGCGGTCTATATACGAGTCCCAGTCTTCGGTTGCTAGGTCAAATGGAGCGGGTGGTATGGCGCCGCCAGTCATCTTGCCGTCTGTTTCTTGCGCTCTTTCGCCACGTGCTCTTTCTTTGTCCGATATGTTCTAGTCAGCTCTATTGTCTCCGCATCCCATCCTCATTGCCAATGTTATGTCCTGGGCATGGGCGTAAGAATGGAGACGAGACATCGGACTGTGACTTCAACTCTTTATTTAACAAGAAAGACTGGAGCGGAAAACCTGGGCAGCAGTAGCTCTTTTATAGAGCTTGCTGCCATTAAACAACCAATGAACTGAGACTATCGCTTTCACAAGCATCCAATCAGGGGCTTCCGTTAACAGCCAATCAGACTGGCCAAGCCTGACCAATCACGACTCGCTATTCACAGGTCTATAAGAATTGCAGGATTACAAGCCTGTTGTAAGATGAAGCTGTTTCTGTTGTATCGCTGTGATGGTTTAATCCATAACAGATATAACTTTTTTGCTTCATTTGTCACAGCCAGGAAACCAGCAACATCTCCATTATACTGTATTTTGGCATTTTGCCTCTATATGTTGTTCGTGACATTCCTTAAGTCATATGTGTTCCCTGAACGGTGCTAAAGAACAAGTAACTCCAAGCAAAATATCATGAGTATGTAAAAGTCAGTAACCAGTGTGCCATTTTCCACCACTGCCACTGTTAATATGACCCCGTCCTGTCACAAAAGGTCTTGAGTTTTGTCTCTTATTCCTATTAAAACAAGAGAACAAGAGAAGAATTATCTTGCTCTGAAATAATAGAGAATTAATAAGCACACTACTTATTAAACCAATACTTTTCATTTTTAAAAATAATCAAATAGCCAGTTAGGGAGATGTCAGATCAGAAATATCGGATGTGTGTTCTGTATGTATCCCTCTCTTATCTTTATCAAATGGGATTCCCAGTGTTCTATTATGAAATCTTGATAGATGGTGAGCAATTAGTAGTAGCAGAAGAAAGTTATAAATCAGAATCACTGTCTCAGCTTTACCCCCATGTCAGGATGACAGCTGAAATTTGCCAGGCATGATTTATTCATTTGCTTAAAAAAAATCTATGAAAAATTTAAGCATACCTTGTATTTTCGTAATGTCTGGGAACTTCTGTCCTAGCAAAACCCTTTTTAAATATGTAGCTAACCAAGGCGCTCATTTGAGGCACAAGGCAGTGAACAAAGAAAAAAGCAGACAAGAAGAAAATGCTAACATTCAGTTATGTTTGTGTGCCCTTGCTACTCTCCCACTGTGTGATTTTGTGTGTGTGTGTGCCTGATTTCCCAATTTACTGCTCTTTTATTTGTCAGCAGTGTGCACTAACCCTGACATTAATATGAAATCAAATATATTATTCAAAACCTGAAAAAAATTTAGAGCCAGAGATTTAAGGAGATGAATATGCTTGTTTTACAACCAATAAATTATTTTGTGATATACTTTGAGCCGGTTGAAAATATTAGATTTGAAGGGGTGGTTATATGCTCAATGTAGAGGCATGGAGACATCGAAAATTGCATTTTGGAAAAAATGCAGTTTATCAACTGCCCACCATCTTCTAAACCAGTGGTGGGGAACCTTTGACAGGCCCTGCCATTTTGGGAGACACACCAGGCCCTCCGGAAATAGCTTCTGCACAGCCTTTGAAGTTTCTGAAAATGTGAGAGCATTCTCATGTGATTCTCTAAGTCCTCAAAGGCCTGCAAGACCAGAGCCCTCTTGTGTGACTTTCAGAGTGTCTGCAGAGAAGAGTCAAGAGGAGAAGAGAGTCCAGAGGAGAGGAGAATCTAGAGGGGAGATCAGGGGTGAGCTTCAAAAAATTTAGCAACTGGTTCTCTCCCTGGTTGTTGGGTGTGTATAGCCATGATAGGTGTGGACTAGTAGGCCTCCTGCATCATGGCGTGGGGGGCATTTTCACCCTCCCCAAGCTCCAAAGGCTCTCCTTGAACTTCTGGGAGGCCCGTTTCCTCCCTCCCTGGCCTCTGGAGGCTCTCTGGAGGCCCTAAACAGCTCCGTTTCTGGTCTTCCAGAGCATCCAGGAGGCCAATTTTTCACCCTCCATGAGCTTCTGGGCAGGCTCTGGATTTACCTGGGATCCAAAACTGGCCACATGGAGACTCTTGGAAGGGGCGGAGTTGGGTGGGTGGGGCCAGCCAGTAATTGCAACTACCAGCTCAGTGAACCATATGTAAAATTAGCATCTGGTTTGTTAAGTTCTGTGCATGGGTGCAAGGAATGGAGACGAGGCAGTGAACAGTGAACTTCACTCTTTATTAATCATTCTGAACAGAGCAAAAAAACCCTAGGGCAGCAGCAGCCCTTTTATAGGGCAGGCTGCTGACCTATTAACCAATGAGAAACATGGAAGTGTTAAACCCTTGAACCAATGAGAGTGGCTCGTTAACAGCCAATCAGATTCCCCAGAATGGACCAATCCGATATCGCTATTATCGGCCAATCAGAAGTGCAGGATTAGAACCCTGCTTTTTCTTTAAGGTTTGTTAAAACTTTATTTAAGTGTTTTCATTAGTTCATAACATGGTTCACCCAAATTGGTGTGAACCAGTATCAGCCCTGGAGGAGATACAAAGAAACCTGTTTTGTCTATGGTGGGCAAGGGTGTGAAACACCATGTAAGAAATAGAGCAATATGAATCCATTTTGTACACATGTGTGTTTCAAAAGCAGCATCAGTACTTTTCCAGAGGAAATAGCCAAACCACTAACTGTCAGTTAGTAGCCTGGAAAGTACTGATAAGCAATGGGTGTTCCCATAAGGATGAAGTCTGATAAAGTTTGTAAGCCAAGCCCTTGTATAGTGGGGCAGGAAATAGGGTATAAGTATGTTGAACAAACTATGCTCAAGGTTCCATTCTGCTGCCTTGGATGTGAACCCGCTGCTGCAGAATCGAATAAAGCACCTCACTCTTGAAGATCCGTGTCGTGTCATGCATTTCCTGTGAATCAGAATCTCACAATTGGCGAGGCCAGCCAGGAGCCTTCACAGCAACCCTCGGGGTCTCAGGGACTGGTGAGTAGTGGCCACTCTATCTCCTTTTGTGAGATAAACCCTCCCCGATTCTCAAGAGGTTCCAGAGGGCTCCTCGAACCAGAAAACCCAGAGAGACACACAAACGGACTTCATCGGGTGTGAAAGAACGAGCCGGTACCGGGAACAACCAGAGTGGTCTAGGATCATGGAGAAACCTGAGTTGGGGACGCCCACACATCCGCAAACCTGAGAGAGGTCCCGGAGTGATCAGGTAATATTGTTCCTCTTGAAAAATCTTTCAATAAGAACGAGAGTGAGGAATCCTTAAATTCTCAACGAAACTGAGAGTCCAGTGCTTGCTGGAGGATAGGTCAGGGAAGACGAAAATGGGGAAAGGGCAAAGTAAGAAGTTGAGGGAAGATTTAGAGGTTGACATAGAAAAGACAGATAAAGAAGGCAGAAAACCTATTCCAGTGGATTCGCCATTGGGACAACTGTTACAACAATGGTTCTCCCCAAATTTAAAGGATTATACCCGGAATCTTGAAAAAAAGCACATGATTTATTTGTGCAAATATAGGTGGCCAAAATATTCCCTAATTGACCCTAAATTTCCCTACCATTGGTTTCCAGAGGGAGAGACCAGTACATATTGGATGAATCAATTGAAAGATTACATATTGGCACATAAACAGAATGCTGAAATCCCATATATTGAGCTGTGGTACCATGTAAATTTTGAAGGACCCAGCCCACCACCGGCTGATCAATTTGTGTCCAAAACCAAAGACCCAGAGTCAGATGATGAATTCTATCGTCCACCACCTCAGTATGATCCCCAGCAGGCAATTGCTGCTATAGGAAACATCCCAATTCCTCCCTCCCCTCCGCCTGTGCCACCTGTTCCTTTGCGGAGAGAATTGAGGGATCTGGCAAGGAACGTGCAAAATCTCCCTTTTCCACCGGCACAGCCGGTACAGGCTTACCCTTTGCGAGAAGTACCAAATGGTCTAAATGCTTTGGGTCAACCTGTGGTTATGTATGCTATTCAGCCCATGAGGTCAGGGGAACTGAGAGAACTTAAACAGTCACTTCCCTGACTTCATGAGGATCCACAGAAAGTGTCAAAAGAATTGGAATTGTTCTTGGGGCTGAATGATTATACTTATGAAGAAATGATGTACATACTTGGTCATTTATTTAGTAGAGAAGAAAGAGATTTGATCAGACAGGGAGCAATGGAATATTGGTGAGTATTGCAATTGGGAAATGCACAAGCAGTTGCTGGAGATATCAAGTTTCCCTTGGCACCTCCCAATTGGAATATCCAAAATGCAAATCATAGACAGGACATGAAAGATTTGAAAACCATGATAATTGAGGGAATCAAAATTGCTGTCCCACAAGGATGCAATTTGACAAGAGCTTTTGAAATTTCACAAGGGAAAGATGAATCTCCTGGGGACTATTGTGCCCGGTTGAGACAAAGTTTGGAGAAATATTCAGGCGTTAACCCAAACTCACCTGCATTTGAATCTATGCTGAAAATGCAGTTTGTGGCTGGGGTTTGGCCGGATATTCAGAAGAAAATTCAGAAAATAGAAAATTGGGGAGGACAAGGAATTACAGCTTTAATTAGGAATGCCCAACAGACATTCGTGAATAGAGAAGTGGTAAAGACAAAACAGAAGTCCCAAATGATGTTAGCAGCAGTACAAACAGCAGCTAAAAATGAAGTGAAGAAATCTCTGGGAGAAAGTTTTAGAGGAAGGGGCAGAGGATTTGTGCCCAGAGGAAGACCTTTCAGAGGTAGAGGAACTGGTCTAGGTAGAGGAGGTGTGGATCGTACTTGTTTCAAGTGTGGCAAGGAAGGACACTTTGCACGCGAATGTCAGAATAGCCGCCCTGAAAGAAGTTACGCTCTGTATGAAGACTAGGGAGGTTCCGGCTCCTTTAAGGAGACCTGCGGGGAGCCATTGGTAAATATAAAAGTGGGTCCAGACCGTCAGGAAATGACTTTCCTGATAGATACAGGGGCTAGTCGTATGTCTGTATGTGAGCCTGTAAGCAAGAGAATGGAAGGAAAAGAAACTATTTTAGTCACTGGAGTGAGTGGAAGGCAGAATAGAGTGAGAGTTCTGGAAGAAGTGGAAATGAGTATGGATGAGATAGAGGTTTGTAGTAAGGTGTTGTATATCCCAGATTCAGGGGTGGGAAGAGACTTGATGCCAGTGTTTGGATTTCAGTTATGTAATACAGAAGGAGTGAGAATGTATGTACTGACAGCTGAAGATGAGAAAAAGATAGAAGATGAAGTTTGGGCTGAAGGAGGTAAAATAGGAAGAATGAAGATTCAACCCATTAAGATACAAGTGCAGCCTGGAATTGTGAAGACTATTCCATGAGTCAGAGAGGGAGAAAGGGATTGAAACCGGTAATAGATCGATTACTGGAGCAAGGTCTCCTGGAACCGACTATGTCTCCTTTTAATTCCCCAATATTGGCTGTTTTAAAGAAAGATGGGAAATTTAGAATGGTGATGGATCTGAGAATTATTAATAGCATAGTTGTGCCACGTTTCCCTGTGGTTCCTGATCCATACACTATCTTGAGGCGTATTCCGCCCAAAGATAAATGGTTTACAGTGATAGATCTAAAGGACGCCTTTTGGGCATGTCCGTTAGAAGAAGGAAGTAGAGACTTGTTTGCCTTTGAATGGGATGATCCAGAGACAGGAAGAAAGCAACAGCTGAGATGGACTGTGCTACCTCAAGGCTACACAGAAAGTCCCCTGTTGTTTGGACAAGCTCTGGAAGAAAAGTTACAGACATTTCCAAAAGAACCAGGGGTGAGTTTGATTCAGTATGTGGATGATTTGTTACTATCAGGAGAGAAGGAAGTAAAGGTTAGAGAAAGTTCAGTGGCTTTGCTGAATTGGTTGAAGGAACAAGGATTGACGGTGTCAAGAGAAAAGATTCAGTTTGTAGAGAAGAAAGTGAAATATTTGGGACATTATATCCAACAGGGAATGAGGTCATTGGATCCAGAATGAGTAAAAGGAATAATGAGTTTAGGTCCTCCTAGGAATAGAACTGAAGTGAGAAAAGCTTTAGGATTAGTGGGATATTGTAGAGCATGGATAGATCAATATGCGGTGTTGGCTCAGTTTTTGAATCAGAAATTGAGAGGCAAAGAAGAGCAAATTAGTTGGTCAGAAGAGGACAAACAGAAATGGGAAGAAATCAAGAGGGTGTTGGCCACTGCTCCGGTATTGGCTTTGCCTAACTTGAAACTTCCTTTTCATTTGTATGTTTCTGCAAGATCAGGAGTTGCAGTAGGGGTGCTTGCTCAGAAAAGGGGGGGGGGCGTTATCAGCCCATTGCCTTTTTGAGTAAGACGTTGGAACCAGTTGTGAGGGGATGGCCTGTTTGTGTACAAGCAGTTGCAGCCACAGCAGTGTTGGTTGTTGAAAGTAGAAAATTGACTTTTGGGGCAGCACTTGTAGTGCATTCCCCACATCAAGTGACATCAGTCTTGAGTCAGTTGGCATCCACCTGGATGACAGAGGGAAGGATTTTGAAATATGAAACTATTTTGAGGACTAGTCCAAATATAGTTATAGGAACAGACAAGAATTTGAATCCAGCTGAATTTTTGGAAGGGTCAAGGAAGGAGTGGGAAGGAGAAGATCATGATTGCTTATTACAAGTAGACCTAATGACAAAAGTCAGAGAGGACTTGGAAGAAACTCCTTTAGAAGAAGGCGAACGATGGTTTGTTGATGGATCTAGTAGAATAGAGAATGGTGTAAGAAGGTCAGGATATGCCATAGTAACTGGAGAAGGAGAAGTCATTGAGAAGGGACCTTTGTCAACAAATTGGTCAGCACAAAAATGTGAACTGTTTGCATTAAAAAGGGCTTTAGAATTGGCAGAGGGAATAGATGTGACCATATGGACAGGTTCCAAATACACTTGGGGAGTGGTTCATACATTTGGGAAGATTTGGCAAGAAAGGGGGTTCATCAAATCAGATGGGAAACGAATTGAGCAGTTGCAATTGATTGAAGAAGTACTCGCTGGTCTACAATTGCCATACCAACTAGCTATAGTACATGTGAGTGCCCATCAAAAAGGGGATAGTCCAGAAGTTGTTGGGAACAGGTGGGCAGATAAGTGGGCAAAGGAGGCAGCAGGGGAATTGATACTGCAAATGGTGTCTATTCCTTTGCTGGAAGAAGAGCCACATGAGGAGTGGAAACCAGATGAGAATGATAAAAAGAAATTAGAGAAAGAGGGATGCGAAGAAACTGAAAAAGGATGGTTTACATCTAAGGGAATACCAGTTTTATCGGGACCCCAAATGAGGAATGTGATGCAGTATTTGCATGAGGGAAGCCATTGGGGGACTGAAGCATTGGTACAAGCTATAAAACTGCATTATTGGAGTTTAGATATGTGGACTATAGCACATTCCATTTGTTGGAAATGTTTGATATGTCTGAAAGTAAATAAAAGTGCATCCAAAAAGACAGAAAGAGGAGGACGACCATTAGCAGCCTGGCGGTTCCAGAAGATACAAATTGACTACACTGAATTGCCACCTAGTGGTAGATGGAAATATCTGTTAGTAGTTAAAGATCATTTGACAGGATGGATGGAAGCCTTTCCTACAAGACAAGCTACAGCTTCTATGGTAACAAAAATTTTGTTAGAACAAATCATACCTAGATATGGCATGTTTGAAATAATTGATTCTGATAGGGGTACACATTTTACACAGAAAATTCTTCAAGAAGTAATGAGGGCGATAGGGGTGAAGTGGGATCTGCACACTCCTTGGCATCCTCAATCTTCTGGAAAAATGGAAAGAGGGAACTCTGAAATCAAGAAACATTTGACAAAACTGCATTTAGAAAATGGATTGCCTTGGACTAAGAATTTGCCTCTAGCCTTATTAAGAATTAGAACTTGTCCCAGGAAGGATGTGGGAGTTTCACCTTTTGAAATGTTAATGGGCCGACCATATCTTACAACCCTTGGGGGACCCATACCAGAATTCAGAGATATGTTTGTGAGAAAATATTTGCAGACACTGTCCAGGTCTTTATTGTCTCTTCACAAACAGGGACTTTGAGCACAGCGACCACCACTAGTAGGAAGTCAACATTCCTATGAAGTTGGTGATTGGGTGCTTGTGAAGACTTGGAGGACTGAGAAATTGCAACCCAGCTGGGAAGGACCATACCAAGTGCTTCTGACTACTGAATCTGCTGTCCGGACGAAGGAAAGTGGATGGACTCACTACAGTTGTGTGAAAGCAGCTCCAGAACCTGAGAAGCCTTGGAGAAGTCACCCAGTGGAAGGACAACCTTTGAAACTGACTTTTAAAAGATAAAATCATGTATATGTTTCTGTGTATTTCAACTGCACTTTTGAGTGTTTTTGTCTTACAACAGGTTGAAGAAGCAGAAACCGGACAATCTTGACATGTTCAGAGAGCAGGGGATCTTGGAGAAGATCTCTGGATGGATAATTGCTACATCCAAGATATAAGAGCAACGGCTAAGAATTTGAATGTTACTAATTGTTGGTTATGTATGCATTTGCCTGGGAAAGCTAAAGGAGGAGTGTGTGCCTTAATTCATTCACACTGTTGTACTTATATACATAATTATGAACCAAATATCACTAGCACTGTAAAAGGTATGGAAGAAAGAGTAAAAGAATATGAGAAACAATGGGATGAATCCAGAATGGTAGGTTCATTATGGGATGCATTATGGTCTTGGCTGCCAGATGGTAGTTGGTGGAAATCTACTTTGACAACGGTTATAACAATTATAGTAATCTTGATTGCTTTATGTTGTTGTATCCAATGCTTGCCTAATTTGATGCAAATAATGATATCTGCTTGTGGAAAGATAAAATTTAATAAGCCAGAAGAAACAGAAAAATTGTTGTATAGTAAAGAGAATGAAATTGCCATATCAAAAAGAATTGACAAAGACTTAATTGCTTTTGAAACAGTTATGATCCAGAAAAGGGGGGATTGTAAGAAATCGAGCAATATGAATCCATTTTGTACACATGTGTGTTTCAAAAGCAGCATTGGTACTTTTCCAGAGGAAATAGCCAAACCACTAACTGTCAGTTAGTAGCCTGGAAAGTACTGATAAGCAATGGGTGTTCCCATAAGGATGAAGTCTGATAAAGTTTGTAAGCCAAGCCCTTGTATAGTAGGGTAGGAAATAGGGTATAAGTATGTTGAACAAACTATGCTCAAGATTCCATTCTGCTGCCTTGAATGTGAACCCGCTTCTGCAGAATCGAATAAAGCACCTCACTCTTGAAGATCCGTGTCGTGTCATGCGTTTCCTGTGAATCAGAATCTCACAATCAGTAGAGTCAAGGTAGGTATTTCCTGAAATATTGGGACACCAGCCCAATACTACTACTATTAATATTACTAATATTACTATCGCTGTTCTAAGTGCTGTCCCAAAAACTCCTACTAAAAAAAGAACCTGGTTCCTAAGACTTAAAAATATATTTTAGAGGCAGAATTGACACAGTTTGTTAATTATGTGAGATTACTTTGTTGCAATAAATTTTCTGGCATTATCACTAGATTTCTGCTCCCACTTAGTAATTAAACGAGAAGCTTTTAACTTTGCTTTCTTGTTTTTCTGCTTTAGAAAGGAAGCTGAGTTTCTCCATTCATTATTCACTCTTCCCTTCTTTTGATACTGCAATTTTACTACACAGAGAAACTACACAGCCATGGTTGCAGATCCATGTTCTCTCCCTTTCTCCTTACTCTGATATGTCAATTAAGTCAGGAAGTTTTTGATTCAGTTGGGACAGTAAGTTAAGAATTCCACTTCATTCATACATCTAGGTTACATTTTTTGCTTTGCTTCATTCATAAATACATTTTGGATGCTTTTTTGAGAAGAGAATAACAGCAGTTTTTACTGCTAGTTTTTGCTGCACTTGTGGTGACCTATTCCAGCTCATTTCCAGTGAAATGTATAGCAGTTTCTTTCACCTACTATACAGTACTTAAGAATGAATTAGCACATGAGAAGGCTTCTGCTAACAGTAGAATCAGTGAGTTCAGAGGTGGTATTCAGCAGGTTCTGACAAGTTCTGGAAAACCAGTAGTGGAAATTTTGAGTAGTTTGGAGAACCGGCAAATACCACCTCTGATTGGTCCCATCCCTATCTATTCTCTGCCTCCCGAGTCCCAGCTGATCAGTTGGGTCTTCTTTTGTTGCCCTACACAGGAGAATGGAGTGGAAAGCAGATCAGTGGGGTGGGGAGAGTGTTAGATCTGGGAGATTGGGTGCAAAGAACGGAGACGAGGGATCGAATAGTGACTCCAACTCTTTATTAGGGACTTCAGAACAGAGCAAAATACTAGGGCAGCAGCAGCTCCTTTTATAGAGCTGGCTGCTGTCACAACACCCAATGATTTGAGTTTGCCATGCTGGGAGCATCCAATCGGCGGCGACCCGCTAACAGCCAATCAGATCAGCCAACAACGACCAATCACGATCTGCTATCAGCAGGCTAATCAGAAGTGCAGGTTTACAAGCCTATCGTGGAAGGAAAACTATTAGAATTGCAAGCTAACAAGTTTGCTTAGTTCAGAACACCCCTCCCCCCTAGGTTCTGTCTCAAGGGTGGGGTGATGTATTCTCGCAGGTAGGCAGGTCGTCTCACCTGTCTACCTGATTTTCGTTGCTCCACCAGACTTTGCCCGGACTCTGGTTCCAGTGGGCTGTTTGTTGAACTCAGCGGTAATGGTGATCTGACTTCTCCATTGTCATCTCTACTCCCGTCAAGGCTGTCATCTGGATTCTCTGAGTTTGCTGATGCCACTGTACTGCTTCGTGGAGAGATGACCATCTGCCCCGGCTCTTCTTCAGAAGGTGAATATTCCAGGTTTGGTCACGCTGATTGCTGGGTTTCGAGTACTGGGTCGGGTACTAGTTTGTTTTTGGCACCCTCAATTTCCCTTCCCCCCCTGGTTTGGAGTTCAGGGCTTGTGAAGGGAGTAGGTGCCAGCCTGGAGCATAGTTGGTCGATGTGGCGCTTCCACAGTCTCCCATCAGCAGTTTGTAAATGGTAGGAACAGGGACCCATAAGTTGAGTTATGGTAGCGGGGACCCACAATGGGTCACCGGTAAAGTTTTTTGCAAAAACCGGGTCGCCTACCTTGAACGTGTGATACTTGCTGCTGGACCCCAGGGGCTTTTCTGGCGTGTAGGCAGGGTGTAGTCAGTCAAAATGTGATCGAAGTTTCCTGCCCATCAGGAGTTCAGCTGGGTTTTTGTTTGTGGTGCTGTTTGGAGTAATATGTTGGAGGAGAAGCATCCTGGTCACCTTGTCATGGATGTTCCCTTTTTCCATCTTGTGTAAGGTTTTCTTTATGAACTGGACCATTCATTCAGCCCTACCGTTGGCCGTAAGGTGAGTCGGCGATGTTAAAGCATGGCATATTCCCCAGTCTGATAGGTACTGTTCAAATGCCAAGGCAGTGAATTGTGGGCCATTGTCTCAAACCAAGACATCTGGCAAGCCGTGTGTAGCAAATAGTCTGTTTAGTTTTTTAATGACTGCCACTGTGGTGGTGCTCTGCATTTTGTGGACCTCAGTTGGAATAGGCATCCACTGTTATGAGAAATGTATGCCCCTTGGTGGGTCCCGCAAAATCAATGTGGATATGGGACCAGGGACCTCGGGGTGTTTCCCATTCAGTTGGTGGTGCTTTTGGTGGAGTTGAGCGCGTTTCCTGGCACTTGTTGCAGGTGGCAACCCAGGTTTCTATTTGCTTATCTATACCTGGCCACCAAGCGTAGCTCCTTGCTAGTGCCTTCATTTGCACGATGCCCGGATGTCCATCATGCAATAGTTTTAGGACCTTATGCTGCAGTCTTCCTGGGATGACGACTCTGTCTCCCCATAAAACACATCCTTTTTGGGAGAAAAGTTCTGTCTGCCTGTGTTTGAAAGGCTTGAAGGTCTCATTGAGTTCGTTGTCAGGCCAACCTCTTTCCACCCAGCTGAGGACTCGTGCCAAACAAGGGTCCTTCCTTGTTTCGGATGCGATGTCTTGTGCAGTCAGCGGTGGTGAAGGAAGGCTTTCGATTTGTAGCATAGCCAGGGTTGGAGCTGGGTTGTCCAGGACTTCTGGTAGCGGAGAGCGGCTCAGGGCGTCAGTGTGGGGAATGGCTTTCCCCGGTCGGTGTCGCAGTTGGTAATCATATGCGGCTAGAAACTCTGACCAGTGTGTCATTCTTGGCGATAAGATGTGGGGAGTTGGTTTATCCCCTGCCAAGATGCCAAGTAACGGTTTGTGATCAGTGATTATAGAAAAGGATCTCCCATATAAATACTCATCGAATCGTTTGATCGCAGACACAATAGCGAGAGCCTCTTTATCTAGTTGGCTATAGTTTCTCTCAGTTTTAGATAAAGTTCTAGAAAAAAATGCAATGGGCGCCTCAGTACCGTTTGGCAGGACTTGGCTCAGGATGGCTCATACTCCAAACGGTGAGGCGTCACAGGTGACAGTTAAGGGTAAAGTCTCGTTATATTGTATCAATACAGCATCTGATGTTAAAAGGTCTTTTACTTACTGAAAAGCTCGCTGTTCTTGATGTCCCCAGACCCAGGAAGCTTTCTTGTCAAGGAGCCTATGCAGGGGTTCAGCAACAGTCACCTTCTGGGGTAAGAAGATGTTATAAAAGTTAATGAGTCCCAGGAAGGCTTGGAGATCTGTTTTGTTCCTAGGTCTCGGGGCATTTTTTATTGCAGCCAATTTTTTCTCAGTAGGGTGAATTACCTGTTT
Source organism: Hydrophis major (assembly GCA_033807585.1). Taxonomy (NCBI): domain Eukaryota; kingdom Metazoa; phylum Chordata; class Lepidosauria; order Squamata; family Elapidae; genus Hydrophis; species Hydrophis major. Next base: position 193,280,952 of record CM066331.1, read on the forward strand.
GTCAAGAAGGTAACCAAGGAATTCAACCCTCTCAGTACATAGTTGGCACTTGTCCTTCTTGACCTTCAGGCCAGCGTCTTTAAATTTTTGGAGGACCATTCTTAGTCACTTTTCTAGTAGACTTCTAGTTGGGGGCAACTATCAAGACATCATCAAATTATGGCACGACCCCTTTTATGTCTTGTAGCAATCTCTCCATCAGACTTTGGAAGATGCCAGGTGCTACGCTCACTCCGAACTGGAGTCTATTACATTTGAATGCACCTCTGTGCGTGACTATAGTTTGGGCTTCTGCGGTCTCTGCATCTACGGGCAGCTGCTGGTATGCCTGGGCTAGGTCCAATTTTGCTAATATTTTTCTGCTCCCAAGGGAGTGAAGGAGGTGTTGGACCACAGGCACGGGGTAAGTACTCTGCTGAAGTGCGTGGTTTAGGGTGGCCTTGTAATCCCCACAAATTCTCAAAGATCCATCAGGTTTTATGGGGGTTACAATTGGGGTCTCCCATTGGGCGTGGTCAATTGGTTCCAACACACCCTGGGCTATTAATTTGTCCAATTGTTCATCAATCTTTGGTTTGAGTGCAAAGGGCACTCGACGAGGCTTAAGGCGAATGGGCGCAATATCAGGGCAGAGATTAAATGATATGGGGGATTCCTTGTACTTGCCTAGCTTCGCAGTGAAAACTTCCTGGAATTCCTGGACAAGGGCCACTTCCCAATCATCGCCTTCGGTCTGGTTGATGCCTGCCAGTTCGATTCCTAATGGCACGAACCACTGCAGGCCTAGTAATCTGGGTCGATCTTTATCGATGACGGTAAGAGGTAGGGTTGCGGTGTGGTCTTTGAAGGAGACTTGGACGTGGCTGGAACCAGCAACTGGGATCCTATTTCCTTGGTAGTCCTTTAATATAATTCTCTGAGTGCTGAGGTCCTGGCGATGGATGTCAGGGATCAGCTGTTTGAGGGTTTTCCAGGAAACCATTGATAGGGAAGACCCAGAGTCGACTTCCATAATGCATGGTCGATTCTCAATGGTGACCTTTACTCAGATTTTTCTTGCATCAAGGGATGAAGCGTGGCCGATGGTGATGGTTTGGTGTGCCTCTTCTTGTGTGGTAGAAGTGGCTGGTGCTCGATTTCTGTAATAGTGGTTCCATTGGTTGCTTGGGCGGTCCCGATTTACTTGTGGGGGGCCTGTTGTCTGCCGGAAATTATTTTCTCTTTGGTTTGGGCTGGACCCTTACTTGCTTCTACAGACCTTTGCAATATGGCCCCTCTTTCCACAGGAACGGCAGAGGGCATCTAGGAATTTGCAGTCTGATCGTGGGTGGTTTCCCCCGCATCCAGCACACTGATATGAGGGCTTACGATTCCGTTGATCTCACTGATCGCGTTCTGACCTGAGTCTGTTGACCTCCTCTTCCTCGTTTTCTGATGAGGATTCGAGGTCTTCATGGTGGGTGGTCGTTGTGTGCCTCTCGGGAAGGGTTGTAGTGTCACTGGCGAGTTGGTGGTGTGGTCTGTTTGCTCGGCGCATTCGAGCTGCCAACTTTCTGGTTGCTTCTGCTGCAGTAGCATTGGCGATGACATCTGCGAGGCCGATGTCCCCCTTAGCCATAATCTTGCTCTGGGTTGTGAGGTCTCTTAGTCTCAGAACAATTCGATCTCTCATGGCTTCTTCCAGATTTGCAAAGCCACAGAGTCCCCCCAGGTTTCTGAGGTCTGCGATGAAGTCTCCAATACTCTCGCTTTCCTGTTGGTCCCTCTGGTAAAACTCGTGTCTCCTGATGAGTGTTCACACTGCTGGGGCATAATGGGCCCGGACGATTGGGGCGAGGTTGTCCCAGTCCATTGTCTTGACTTCAGCTGGTTTTGCGAGTGCCTTTGCTATCTTAAAAACGGTGGGCCCACAATGGGTCAGGAATACAGCTCGTTTCTTGCCAGGCGTAGCATCCTTCAGGTTGTTGGTTTCCAGGAACATCTGAAACCTGTCCATATACGAGTCCCAGTCTTCGTTAGCCGGATCAAATGGAGGGGTGGCATGGCACCGCTGGTCATTCTGCCGCTCTTGGTGCGCCCTCAGCCACGTGCTCTGTTAGCATTCAATGAGTGTTCAGTCAGCTCTATTGTCTCCACATCCCACCCTCGTCGCCAATGTTAGATCTGGGAGAATGGGCGCAAAGAACAGAGACGAGGCATCGAATAGTGACTCCAACTCTTTATTAGTGACTTCAGAACAGAGCAAAATACTAGGGCAGCAGCAGTTCCTTTTATAGAGCTGGCTGCTGTCACAACACCCAATGATTTGAGTTTTCCGCACTGGGAGCGTCCAATCGGCCGTGACCCACTAACAGCCAATCAGATCAGCCAACAACGACCAATCACGATCCACTATCAGTGGGCCAATCAGAAGTGCAGGTTTACGAGCCTGTCGTGGAAGGAAAACTATTAGAATTGCAAGCTAATGAGTTTGCTTAGTTCGGAACAGAGAGAATGGAGATTTTACAGTATCCTTCCCCTGCCACGCCCACAAAACCATCCCCACCAAGCCACATCATACCCACCAAGCCATGCCAACAGAACCAGTAGTAAAAAATTTTGAATCCCACCCCTGACTGAGTTAATAGTCTACCAAAGGAACTGAAACATATAAGGATTTCCCTCTTCCCCAAATCCATGGAAAGCAATGCATATTTTAGAACAAGTGCCCAAAACTTACACATTGCAACAATTATTTTGCTTTATCTTTCAGCTGCCAATCAGTTTTTCTTGAAAGCATAAATATAAAGTTCAGGTAATTATCAAATTGAGTGCAACTCAGCTATATAACTGCTCCATGAAAGATTTGGGCTGTTGTTCAGTAAACATTATAGGAGATGTTTGTTACTGCCTTGATTAGAAAGATTTTAACTTTCTAATCTTACCAATAGCCATTAAATTTCCTAGACTGTTCTCTGTCCAAGAAATAGCCATGATTGATTTAGCTTATATAACAAAACCGACTGAGTTTAACTGTGAACTGTTATCATTTTGCCCATTTTGTAAAAAAAAAGAAGAAGAGAGAGAAGTATAGACTATATTGAAGTCTTTTTTCATTAGATTCAATTAGAAATTCTACAAAAAAAAATTAAAAAAAAAAAGCTGCGGGAACCGTTTTTCAACCATGTTCCAAGGTTGATGAAATTATGCTACTTACAAAGTGAATTAATAGAAGGAAGGAGAATTATTTACAATTCTCTCACCTCCACCATCACTTGTCTTTTAATTAGTATAGTTTTCAGAGAAAATGTGCAGTGACATTGCTGGAAATAAAAGTAAGTGTTGCAGAAACAGACGATGAAGGCTAAAGAAAGAGCACAATAAAGGATATGAAGAATAAAAGTAATGAAATTACTTAAATTGAAATGAGAGACTATCAGAAGAAATGTTTGAGAGATTTTTATGGCAATGCTATTGATATGTTGGAGAGTAGAAATAAATAGCATGTATGTTAGCATGCAAGAAGTATTGATGGAAAGGAAATCATAAACTTTATGATAATGTTGAAAAAATAGTAAGGCTGCAGATGATTGCTATAATGAAGGAAATGTTAAAATACGGATGTGGGTTGCTTACAGAAGAGCTGTGCAACTCATTTAATGTCTAAGTGAAAATTATATCTGTGTCTGACAATTGGAACAATGCTGTTATTATTCCCTAATGTAAAAGGAAAGGTAATAAGAGTGAATGCAGACATTACAAGTTTGTTTAATGTGCTTGGAATTATGAATGAAAGAAAAGTAGGAGAAATAATAATGAACAATATTTGGGAAGTAATATCAAGTATTATATCTTTTTGTATTTCTAGAGAATTATGATACAATCTAAGTATTTGAATATACTTCTTATGCTTTATAGGTAAAAAATAAATAAATAAAAACTGTTTAAAAAAGAAATGAACAGATGTGAGAAAAATATTGTTTTCTAAATTAGAGCAAGTGTATGATGTAATAAATAAGTTTAAATTATGAAACTGTGGCATGTTAGCAAATGGTTCAAAGCTGAACAAAAAGTAAGCAAGTACTATGATGACTCTTGCTGTTTAATGTATGGATAGATAAAGATTCATGAAATACCAGTGTTAGTAGGGGGTTATTCATTGGTGATACAATGATCAGTTGCATGTATCTGATGCCCTGTGGTAGGAAGAAAATGTCAATGATTTGCAGTGAATGTTAAATAGATTGTATTCAACAAGTTGGATATGGAAATAAGTCAAAGTCCAAAGTAGTTTGTTTGATGGGAAATGGAGAGAAAGTAGTTAAATTACTATACTTTGCTAAAATATTTGACAAAATATTAATTGGGAAATGGATGGAAAAACTAAGACCCAATAGCAGAAAAGTAGTGAACAGCATGTGACACATTGCAAGAAATGAATGTCAGGAGAAACATAAATATAAAAGTAAGTTGGCTCCAGCAGGAATAGAAGACTTAAGGTAAAGGTTCCCCTTGCATATACGTGCTAGTTGTTTCTGGCTCTAGGGAGCGGTGCTCATCTCCATTATAAAGCCAAAGAGCCAGTGCTATCCAAAGACATCTCCTGGCAGGACTAAATACAGAAGGTGCATGGAATGCTGTTCCCTATTTTTCTACTTGCATTTTTACATGCTTTTGAACTGCTAGGTTGGCAGAAGCTGGGACAAGTAACGGGAGCTCCCTCTATTATGCAGTACTAGGGATTCGAACTGCTGAACTGCCAACCTTTCTGATTAACAAGCTCAGCATCTTAGCCACTGAGCCACTATGTCCCTAGACTTAACACATGGTAAAACACATGACTTTTTGCACCCAATGCCCTTGAGATAGGAGGAAAGCTGCCACCTCTTTTGCACAAGTGGCCTTTCTGCCATTTCCATAGCCTGGTTCCGAATGGCTCAAGGCCCCAGTATTGGGCCACATTCCAGAGGTTGGAGACCCTGCTGTAAAGTACTGTGAATTAGTATATAAGTCTCAATGCTTATTGCTAATTTTTCTCTTTTCCTGCAAGGCTGCTACGTGGGGAAAAAAAGGAATCTCACATTTTACTCTTCTCCAACAAGTACAAAGCCTTGTGCCTTTTTCTCCTCTCTAGCAAACCTCAAGTTAGACAGGGAAAAGGCAAAACACCAAAGATAACTGGCAGTAATAGCAATCTGGTGGACTATCTTCCAGGAGAATGTTATTTCTACCTGAGCCCCAAAAGAAAAACAAAAACAAAAAAACAAGACCATAGATGCCAGGGAGGTTGTGTTCTCTCCAGTAGCTAAATCAGAAAATGTTATGTTTTGAGCATGGGCGAGAAAGAATGGAGACAAGCCTCTGAACGGTGAACTTCAGCTCTTTATTTACATTGTGACTTCCCCCATCTTAACAGCAGTTAAACCCACCTTATATAGGCAAACCCTGTAACTTTTAATCAATAACGAGCTAGGAACGCTAGCTCTTAGAACCAATAGGAACTCTCTGTTAAGGGCCAATCAGATTCCCCGGAACGGGCCAATCCAGTCCGGCCGCTTAACAGCCAATCAGAAGTGCAGGGCCAGAACCCTGCACTTACTCCAGGCTCATACTTTATTAATCTTTATGCATACACAACACCCCTTCCCCCTGGCTTCTTATTTGCAAGGCACAGTTACATAGTCCTTTAGGTAGGATGGTTGTTTTATTAGTCTCTTTGATTTCTGTTGTATCGGCTGGCTGCAATCAGGCTGAGGTAGATCGTTGTTTGGCAGTGGGGCTGTTTCTGGTTCAGAGTTCACTTCTACGTCGTTGCCCACATTCTCTGCAATTCCCTGAGATGCAACCGTTTCTCCCTCTGGCTCCGCTTCCTGAGTTTCTATTAAACCGTCGTTTCCTTCAAACGGGTTTCCTAGGAATTCATCTTCTTCCGTACCTCCCCCCCCCTCAGTTTGGTCATAGGGGACTTGCAGACTGGCCGCTGGAAGCCACGATCGTAACTGATCAATATGCCGTTTCCGAAGTTTATCGTCAAGGCATTGTACAAGGTAGGATCTGGGGCCGGTTACACGTACTACTGTCGCTTCCACCCACAATGGGTCGCCCGATAGGTTTTTTGCATAAACCAGGTCTCCTACCTGGAAGGTACGACAGCGGCCGCTGGATCCTAGTGGTTTCTCCGGTTCGTAAGCTGGGTGCAACCGGTCGAGGTGGGAGCAGAGCTTTCATCCCATTAGCAGTTTGGCAGGAGTTTTGTTGGTGACACTATGTGGGGTGATGTGTTGCAAGAAGAGGATTTGATTGACCTTGTCGTCAATGTTGTCGTAGTCTACCTTTTGAAAGGTTTTCTTCACAAATTGGACCATGCGTTCTGCTTTGCCATTGGTCGCAGGGTGCGCAGTCGAGTTGACCGCATGGCGGATGCCGCAGTCAGCGAGGTATTGCTCGAACGCTAGTGCGGTAAATTGAGGGCCGTTATCGGATACCAGGATGTCGGGTAATCCATGGGTTGCAAAGAGTCTGTTTAAGATTTTGATAACCGCCTCGGAGGTCGTAGTTGTCATGCGATGGATTTTGAGCCAATTCGAGTAGGCGTCGACGGTAAGCAGGAAGGTGTGGCCTTTGGTTGGCCCCGCAAAATCCAGGTGAATTCAGGACCAGGGTCCACATGGTGTCTCCCATTCAGTAGGCATGGCTTTTGGTGGGGCGTTGCTGACTTTTTGGCATTTGGGACAAGCTTTAACCCACTGTTCGATTTGCTTGTCAATGCCCGGCCACCATGCGTAGCTGCGCGCGAGGGCTTTCATTCACATGATGCCAGGGTGGCCATCGTGCAAGGTTCTCAGCAGCGCTTTCTGGAGTCGTTCTGGGATAACGACTCTATCACCCCAGATGACACAACCCTTCTGGGAGAAGAGCTCGGTTTGTCGAGTCTTGAATGGTGTGAAGTCATCTGATAACTGGTCCAATGGCCATTCGCGTTCTACCCAGCCTAGGACTCGTGCTAGGGTGTGGTCGCATGTGGTTTCTCTCGCGATATCTCGGGCGATCAGTGGTGGTGAGTTGAGTGCCTCGATTTGCAACGTGGTTACTGTTGGTGCCGGATCGTTGAGAGTCTCTGGAAGTGGTGCTCGGCTCAATGCGTCGGCGTGGGGAATGGCTTTCCCCGGGCAGTATTGCAGCCGATAGTTATAAGCAGCTAAGAATTCTGACCATCGGGTCATCCTAGGGGATAATATGTAGGGAGTCGGCTTATCTCCGGCTATTATCCCTAACAAATGTTTTTGGTCAGTCACAATAGTAAAAACCCTACTATACACGTATTCGTGAAATCTTTTCACAGCTGAGACAATTGCGAGGGCTTCTTTATCAATTTGTCCACAGTTTCACTCAGTTTTTGAAAGAGTCTTTGAAAAATATGCAACAGGGGCTTCGTTCCCATTAGGCAGTACGTGGCTCAAAATGGCGCCCACCCCGAAAGGAGATGCATCACAGGTTATAACTAACGGCAAAGTCTCATTATACTGCATGAGTACAGAGTCAGAAGTGAGCAGTTTTTAACATTACAGAACGCCTGTTCTTCACGGTAATCCCATAGCCAATTTGCTTTTTTATCTAACAACCGGTGTAACGGTTCAGCGACAGTTGCTTTGTGCGGTAAAAATACATTATAAAAATTGATGAGGCCTAGGAACACCTGGAGATCGGCCTTGTTTTGTGGCCTGGGAGCATTTTTAATCGCTTTTAATTTACTTTCAATAGGGTGAATGCCCTGGCTGTCAATCAGGTACCCTAAAAACTCAACACTGTCAGTACATAATTTACATTTGTTTTTTTTTACCTTAAGACCGGCCTCTTGGAATTTTTTTAAGACTAATTTTAACTGGTCCTGTAAGATTTTTTTTGTAGGGGCTGCAATTAATACATCATCAAAATAGGGGACCACGCCCTTAATTCCTTGCAATAACCTTTCCATAAGGCTCTGAAAAATCCCCGGGGCTACACTAACTCCAAATTGCAGCCGGATACATTTAAAGGCACCTCAGTGCGTCACAATAGTTTGGGCCTGTGCCTTCATTGTATCCCAAACATTCTGTATTGAAGTATCTTCTTTTTTATTTTCATTGAAGAAGAAGGCCAATTCTTTTTCCATCCATTGTGTAAAATCTTTTTCCTTTAAAATAGTATTGTTTAATGTCCATCTAGATCTTCTTTTTTGTCCTTTCCATTTAATTGTCATTGGATTATGGTCTGCCCATGTACTTGTTTCAATATTTATTTCTTGAATATTAGATAATAATTCTGTTGATGTCCAAATCATATCTATTCTGGACCATGATAAATGCCTGATACAATGAAGGCATATGCAAGAGGATTAATAATTGACTATACAAAGAAAAAGAACATTAGGAAGAGGCAAATGATTAAAGCTCTAGAAGATGACTATAAAAACTGGAAAAAGAATTACAGAAGATGCCACAGAAAAAAGATATCAAACCTAAAATGGACATAATTAAACATAAAATGGATCAAGCAGAGAAAGAAGAACTGGCACAAAAAATTAGAAGTGCTAAACAGAACTATTTCGAAGATGCAAATAGGCCAGGTAGATGGTTCGCATATAAGCTGAGAAAAGAGAAAGAGTCAAGGAAAATATCACAGTTAATAGATGATCATGGTCAAATTTGTTATGGTAATAAGGAGAAAAAGGCAATCATTCGAGATTTTTATGGACAATTATATAAACAGGAGGATCTTGATGAAGGAAAAATTAAATAGTATTAACAAAACGCTTACCTACCTAAGATACCTGATGAAACTCGGAAAATGTTAGAAAGTGATGGAATTAACAATGATGGAATTAACTGAAGCACTTAACAGACAGAACAATGGAAAAGCACCAGGACCAGATGGTTTCCCGGCAGAATTTTATGAAACTTTACAAGAATCGTTGAGCATTCCACTGTTTGAAGTCATGAATGAAGTTATGATAAATAAGAAAATACCTGAAACATGGTCAGAAGATTATATTACACTTATTCCAAAAGAAGGGATTGACCCATTACAAATTAAGAACTATAGACCTATTTCTTTATTGAATGCAAGTCTGCATTCAATAAAGAAATAGGTCTATAAGCAGAAAGGCTTAAAAAATACCTAAATAACTTTATTCACTCTGATCAGAATGGATTTTTACCAAAGAGACAGATTAAAAACAATATGAGGGTAATCCTGGACACATTGGAATATTATCAGGCGCACCCGGAAAAACAAATGGCTTTTATATTCTTAGATGCCCAAAAGGCATTTGATAATGTGAACTGGAGATGTATATTATTACTATTGGAACAGATGGGCTTTGCTAGAAAATTTATCCAAGCAATAGAAGCCGTATATTATAAGCAAACAGCAAAAGTAATGATAGATGGAGAATTCACAGACTCTATTAATATTAAAAAAGGTACAAGACAAGGATGCCCATTATCTCCTTTGTTATTTGTATTGACCTTGAAAGTTTTAAATAGAAATATTAGGGAGGATATAAACATAAAAGGAATGAAAGTCAAAAAGGAGGAATTCAAATTGCAAGCCTTTGCGGATGATTTGGTCTTTATTTTGGAAGACCCTTTAGAGACAGCTCTAAAACTATTGGAAAAAATAGAGACGTATGGTGAGATGGCTGGTTTAAAAATAAATAAAGATAAGACAAAGATTCTGACAAAGAACATGTTATTAAGACAAAGAGAAGAGCTGGCAGATTTATTGAAAATTCAAGTTACGAACAAAGTTAAATATTTGGGGATATATTTGACGTCAAGATGTACTACACTGAAAGAGAATAACTATATTAAGCTTAAACAACAGATAGCATTGGACCTGAAAAAATGGGAAAACCTACAATTGTCATTGATAGGTAGAATTTCAACAATCAAGATGAATATTTTACCCAGAATTTTATATTTGTTTCAAACAATACCAATTAGGTTAAGCAAGGATTTCTTCGAAGAACTAAATAAAATTGTGTTGAAGTATATATGGCAAGGCAAGAAAGCGAGAATAAAATTAAAACTTTTACAGGATGCTAGAATTAGAGGAGGATTTAGCCTTCCTAATTGGGAGTTGTATTATCAAGCTGCAAACTTAAAGTGGGTTAAAGAATGGATAATGTTAAGAAAGACTAGATTGTTGGCATTAGAAGGTCATGATTTATTATTGGGTTGGCATGCTATTTTATGGTATAAGGGAACTAAATCACAGGGTTATTTTAGAAGGCATTATATACGGGAATCGTTATGGTTGAATTGGGAGAAAACTAAGAAACAATGTTATTTGAAAATTCCAGTTTGGTTATCAACTATTGAAGCTTTTTCGTATCCTATAACTTATAAGAAGAAACAAACAGTTAGATATCGGGAAATATTGGATGAAAAGGGTGAACTTAAAACGATGCAAAATTTAGAAGAACAAGGTATAAAGATGAATTGGTTTTCATGTGCGCAAATACATGCAAGGTATCTTAAAGATTCTAAAACAGAAGGATTTTATGATAAATTGACTGACTTAGATAGGATTTTGACAGGTACTGATGAAAAAGTGATTAAAAAACTATATAGTTATTTGTTGGAAATTAAATTAGAGGAAGAACAAGTTAAAGAAACAATGATTGCTTGGGGGAAGAATTTTGGACATGGGATTGATTTAGAGAAATGGCAAAAATTGTGGTCACAAAATTATAAAATGACAATGTCAACAGCATATAAAGAAAATTTGTATAAGATGTTTTACAGGTGGCATTTTCCCCCGACGAGAATAGCAAGAATGTTCAAGAATAAATCTGAAAAGTGCTGGAAATGTCATCAGATACCTGGCTCATATTACCATATGTGGTGGACTTGTGAGGAGGCCAGGAAATATTGGACTAGAATTCGCATATGGCTGGAAAAAATGAAAAAGAAACACATAGATTTGAAACCAGAGATTTTTTTATTGGGAATTGTACGCTTAAGTATGAATTAGTAAAATTATAGTCAAATGATTGTTCAATAATGATATTGGGATATTTTATTGATGATTGATAATGTGAGTTATTATGTAATATAATTATTCTGATGGCTATGAAATGGATGCACAAAAGGGATTGGTAAACTAACCGATACACTGTAAATTTATGAAGAATGTTACAATTTTTTTTATGTCATGTTTTATGTCTTATATGTTTTTTGTCTGTTGTTAAAATCAATAAAACTTTTACCAAAAAAAAAAAATAGTTTGGGCCTGTGCCGTTTTTTCATCTACTGCTAATTGCTGATATGCCTGAGCTAAATCTAATTTAGTGAAAACTTTTCCGCCCCCCCCCCAGGGAATGGAGGAGATGCGTGGTTCAAAGTGGCCCGGTAGTCCCCACAAATTCAGATTGACCCATCTGGCTTGATGGGTGTTACAATAGGGGTTTCCCAAGGGGAGTGATCGATGGGCTCTAACACCCCCTGAGCTATCAGTTTGTTGAGTTGTTCATCGATTTTCTGTTTTAAGGCAAACGGAACTCAACGGGGCTTTAGATGAATGGGAGCTATTTTTGGATCTAAGCTGAATGAAATCGGGGTCCCCTTGTACTCACCTAAGCTGTCCGCGAAGACATCCCTGAATTCATAGACAAGGTCCTCCTCCCAGTCACAGCCACTAACTCGGTTTACGCCAGCCACTTCAATGCCGAGTGGCGCGAACCATTGGAGGCCTAGTAGGCTAGGCCTATCTCTATCGATAACCGTTAAAGGTAAGTACACTGTGTGCTTCTTGAAGGAGACTAGGACTCGGCAGGACCCGACGACGGGGATTCGATTCCCTTGGTAGTCCTTGAGGATGAGGCATTGGAAACGGAGATCTTGGCATTGAATTGTGGGGATGAGTTGCTTGAGTGTCTTCCAGGACACCATTGAGAGGGACAATCCCGAGTCGACCTCCATGTGGCAAGGCTAGTTCTCGATGGCTACCATAACTCAGATTTTCTTAGTGTCCAAGGCTGAGGCGTGAATCAGAATCAGAATACCTTTATTGTCACTATCCACGTGTACAATTTGCATCATACGCATACACAGTGAAATTAAGCGACTCGTCCTTCAGTGCAACATACACACCAGAAATATACATAAAATCTCTAAAAAAATTATGATAAAAGAATAAAAAGAATAAAAGAATAAAAGAATAAAAATACCCTACTGTGCCTGTCCCAGTAGGAATTATTGCACATGCCCGCCAACACAACAACAATAGTGATCATATTGCACAAAATTTGTTCACAATTATTTACAGTGTATCTGGCAGTATTTAAAATCAGTGCATGTGCAAATTCAAGGTAGTTATGGCTTTCGGGAAAAAACTGTTTTTAAGGCGGTTTGTCCTTGACCAGATGCTCCTGTAACGCCTCCCTGAGGGCAACAGGTCAAACAGTCCATAACCAGGATGAGAGCTGTCTTTTATGATGTTCACAGCTCTACTAAGACAGCGGGAGGAATAAATGTCCGACAGGGAGGGAAGAGGGCAGCCGATGATCTTCTGAGCTGCTTTGACTACCCTCTGTAATCTCTTCCTGTCTGCCATGGTACAGTTGCCATACCACACTGTGATGCAGTATGTCAACAGACTTTCAATGGACGCACGGTAGAAGGTAATCAGCAGGTTAGAGTCCAGATTGTGCTTCCTGAGCACCCGCAGGAAATGGAGTCTCTGCTGGGCCTTCTTAATGACCGCCGTGGTATTTTCCGTCCAAGAGATTTTATCAGCAATGATGACACCCAGAAACCGGAAGGTGTGGATCCTCTCCACCTGCTCTCCATCGATGTAAAGGGGAGCCAAATCGGTGTTATGCCTCCTAAAATCCACAATGAGTTCCTTAGTTTTCTTGGTGTTCAGAACTAAGTTGTTGTCCGAACACCAAGCTGTTAACATCAGGACCTCCTTCCTGTAAGCTGCCTCGTCTCCCTTCGAAATGAGTCCAACCACTGTGGTGTCATCAGCAAACTTCACAATGAGGTTGCTGTCGTGCTGTGGACTACAGTCGTGGGTGTAGAGGCAGTACAGGAGTGGGCTCAGCACGCAGCCCTGTGGGGAGCCAGTGCTGAGTGTACAAGTGGAAGAGAGGTGGGGGCCAAGCCTCACAGTCTGGGGCCGATCGCTTAGGAAGTCTTTTATCCAGGCACATGTAAGGGAAGGCAAACCTAATATGTCCAGTTTTTTAACCAGTATTCCTGGGATAATTGTGTTAAAGGCAGAGCTGTAGTCCACAAAGAGCATCCGAACATAGCTCTGCTGCTGCTCCAGGTGGCTCAGCGCAGCGTGCAGAGCTATGGCTATAGCGTCCTCTGTAGACCGGTTTGTACGGTAGGCAAACTGATGAGGGTCGAAATCCAGGGGGAGATGATTAATGATGTGCCGGAGCACCAGCCTCTCAAAGCACTTCATAACTACAGGAGTAAGCGCCACTGGACGATAGTCATTGAGGCTGGAGATGGGGGATTTCTTCGGCACAGGGATAATTATAGCAGATTTCAGACAAGATGGTATAACTGCCTGGGCCAAGGAGAGGTTAAAGATGTCTTTGAAGATGGAAGCGAGCTGGGGAGCACATGCCTTGAGCACCTTGCCAGGAACTCCATCTGGACCGGCTGCCTTCCTGGGATTCACCGCACAGAACACCCGTCTGACGTCATCCTCCGTCACAGAATATGTACTGGGTGGAATAGTGGAGCTGGGTATAGTTGAAGGTGGGAATAGGGCTGGTACAGCTCTATGATGTTGAGGGACTTCAAAACGAGCAAAGAAGTTATTCAGCTCCTCTGCTAACGCTGCACTCAGATGTTCTGTTGTCGCATGACAGCCCCTGTAATTAGTAATGTCATGTATGCCCTTCCACACCTCCCGTGTGTTATGGCTGGACAGATGGAGCTCTATGCTCCTCCTGTGGTCTATCTTGGCTTTTATGATCCCCTTCCTCAAGTCGGCTCGAGCGGCTGTATACAGGACTCTGTCACCTGACTTGAAGGCTACATCTCGGGCTTTGAGGAGTCTGCGGACTTGAGTAGTCATCCAGGGTTTCTGGTTTGGGAAAACCCGGATGTTTTTATCTACAGTCACATTTCCGATACAGAACTTGATATAGTCCAGCACCGTACTCGTATACATTTCCAGCTCCTGATGTTGAAACGTATTCCAATCTGTCTGCTCAAAGCAGTCTTGTAGTCTGCTGAGTGCATCCTCCGGCCAGGTCGTAATAGTCTTTATAATAGGCCTGCCCCTACATCTGAGGGGGGTATAGGCTGGGGGTAACAAGAGGGAGAGATGATCTGAAAGCCCAAGATGGGGGAGGGGTATGGCTCTGTATGCATGTTTGATGTTGGTATAAACGTGATCCAGAGTATTTCCTCCCCTCGTAGCACACTTAACATGCTGGTAGAATTTCGGGAGTACAGTTTTCAGATTGGCCTGATTAAAATCTCCTGCAATGACGTGAACACCATCGGGATGAACCCGTTGCTGTTCATTTATGGTGTTCAGCAGGAGAGAGAGTGCCTTATCCGTGTTTGCACCGGGTGGAATATACACCGCCGTGACAATCACGACAGTTAGCTCTCTCGGTAGAAAAAAAGGCCGACATCTTACAGACATATACTCAAGATCAGGGGAACAGTGATTATCTATAATTGTCCCGTTATTACACCAATTCTCATGTACATACATACAGAGCCCCCCCCTCTACTCTTACCAGAGTCCCTCGTTCTATCCCAGCGTAAAAAAGTACGACCTGCAAGCTGCATGCTAGCGTCAGGAATCCCGGGATGTAACCAAGTTTCGGTAATTACCATAACGCAGCAGTCTCGAACGTAGCGATTACCAGCGAGTTGTAAGTTCAGATAATCCGTTTTATGCACCAGGGATCTGGCGTTGGCAAGATACAGACTCGGGAGAGGTGGCTTGTATGGATGTTTCCTCAGCCTTAGCATAACACCAGACCTACAGCCTCGCCTCTGCTTCCTCTCCCTCCTCCGTCTGCGCCGCCTCCTAGTCCCGACAACAATCCACGGAGAGCCCGCTGGTCTCGCTATCTCGTCAGGGATGTTATGTAAACGATGAAAAGCACTCGAAACAGACGTCTGGTGTCGGTTTCCTATGCCTATGATGTCCAGTCGTGAGTATAATTGGATCGTAAAGCCAAAAGTCCACAGATAAACAGAAAAAACGTATACAAACAACAAAAAAGAGCACCGAACAGGAGAGCCATAAGCCGCTGCGTCTGTGCGCGCCGCCATTTTTCAGGTATGGTGTTTTCAGGTATGAGTTTCAGGTGTTTTCAGGTATGAGTTGCTTGAGTGTCTTCCAGGACACCATTGAGAGGGACAATCCCGAGTCGACCTCCATGTGGCAAGGCTAGTTCTCGATGGCTACCATAACTCAGATTTTCTTAGTGTCCAAGGCTGAGGCGTGACCGATAGTGATTGTATGGTGAGCCTCTTCTTTCTGCAAAACTTGATTTCTGTAGGAGTGGTTTACTGGCTCTCGCCGTACAGGATGGTTTCCTGTCGATTGGCGATAGTTAGCCCCTTTTGAGGCCTGGCTGGGTCCTGGCAAGCTGCGGCAGACCCGTCCGATGTGGCCTCGTTTCCCGCACTCATGGCAGAGTATGTCACAGAATTTGCATTCGGACCTGGCATGGTTGGCTCCACAGCCAGCACAAGGGCATAAGGCTTCGGGTGAGGGTCCTGGTCAGACTGCAATTGATGGACCCCTTCTTTGTCACTGTCTGATGACGAAGAGAGGTCCTCGTGGTGCGTCGTTATGAGCTGTCCTTCCGACTTGGATAAAATGTTGCTTGTCGGTGTAGGTACCAGAGCACGGTTTCGGCGTAGTTGTGCAGCCGACTTCCTTGTTGCTTCCGCCGCAGTAGCATCGGCGATGGCGTCGGCAAGGCTGATGTTGCCTTTCGCCATCAGCTTGCTTTGGACGCCTGGTGCATCTAGTCCCAGAACTATGCAATCTCTTTGTGCTTCTTCCAAATCGGCGAATCCGCAGAGGCCTCCCAGGTTTCGGAGGTCTGCTATGAAGTTGGCCACGCTTTCTCCCTTCCGCTGGCTCCTTTGGTAAAACTCGTGGCGTCTCATGAGTATAGGCACGGTCGGGGCGTAGTGATCTCGTAGGAGAGATTCGAGGTCGTCCCAATCCATGTCTTTCACTTCTCGAGGTTTGGCTAGTGCTTTAGCCATCTTAAATAAGGTTGGACCACAATGCGTTAGGAACACTGCCCGTTTCTTTCCTGGTGTGGCGTCCTTTAAGTTGTTGGTTTCTAAGAACATTTGGAAGTGATTCATGTAGGACTCCCAGTCCTCCTGTGCTAGATTGAACGGAGCGAGTGGTACGATGCCACCGGACATGGTTCCATTGTTGGCGTCGTCTATCATGTGCTCGGTGTTCTTCGAAGTTTCGTTGGTTCAGATTTCTCCAAATCCTACCCTCATCGCCAGTGTTATGTTTTGAACATGGGCGAGAAAGAATGGAGACAAGCCTCTGAACGGTGAACTTCAGCTCTTTATTTACATTGTGACTTCCCCCATCTTAACAGCAGTTAAACCCGCCTTATATAGGCAAACCCTGTAACTTTTAACCAATAACAAGCTAGGAACACTAGCTCTTAGAACCAATAGGAACTTTCTGTTAAGGGCCAATCAGATTCCCCGGAATGGGCCAATCCGGTCCGGCCGCTTAACAGCCAATCAGAAGTGCAGAGCCAGAACCCTGCACTTACTCCAAGCTCACACTTTATTAATCTTTATGCATACACAACAGAAAAGGTTTTGGATTTGTAGCATTCCATGGCCAAATGGGAAAGGGGCCAGTTGGAACCATATTGACTACTGACCTCCATCGGTCTCTTCTTCCATGCATATCAGAATGTCCACACAGGAGATAGGATTTGTGTGTGTGTGTGTGTGTGTGTGTGTGTTTGTGTTTTTGATGGAAAATGCTCTTTTCTGCCAGAACACTGCTTCTGGGCCTTGACCTTGCTACAACTTTGGCACCTAACATGTCCCTTTGTGAAGACATGTTAGCAGACCATCATGGTGCCAGTACACAAAAGCCATGTGGATGAGGATCAAGAGTGAGCAAATGTTCCTTTTTATTTGTTTTCATCTAACAGCTTGAATTTATTTGGCTTCCTGTTCTCTGGTTCTTCTCCATGTACTGCATGTACTGCAAAAGGGATTACATAAAGGATGACTTTGCTACTTAAATCACTCTTAACAACTACAATTCCCTTTAGAAGTTAAACAAACTTTATTTTTTAAAATAACAGAGAGCTGTGCAATATAGGGAGAATAGATGTCAAGAAGCTGACTGACAGACTCTTTCTGGCACATTTAATATATCTATTCTCCAGGCCTCACTTTTGTATGCAGTCTGAAGTCCTTCCGGCATGCATTTTCATTTTGTGTTCTCTGGCCAAGAATTAGAAATGCAGGGAACTTCTATTTCTTCTCATTTTAAACTATTAGCAGTCTACTAAACTTCCCATTTACATCACATGTAGTGTTGTCAGTTGTCTGACCAAAGGCAGACATGTCCTCTTTTTTGTCCTCATGTCCTCCATCAAGAGGCATAGCCTTCAAATCAAATATTGTCCAGTTTTTGGAGTATCTACAAACTCTCTTTTCTGAATAAAGTTTTTAGAATAGAATAGAATAGAATAGAATAGAATAGAATAGAATAGAATAGAATAGAATAGAATAGAATAGCAGAGTTGGAAGGGACCTCGAAGGTCTTTGAGTCCAACCCCCTGATTAGGCAGGAAACCCTACATCATTTCAGACAAATGGTTATCTAATCTCTTCTTAAAATCTTCCAGTGTTGGAGAATTCACAACTTCTGGAGACAAATTTTTCAATTGATTAATTGTTCTAACTGTTGGGAAATTTCTCCTTAGCTCTAAGTTGCTTCTCTCCTTGATTAGTTTCCATCTATTGCTTCTTGTCCTGCTCTCGGGTGCTTTGGAGCAAGGGTCTCCAACCTTGGCCACTTTAAGACTTGTGGACTTCAACTCCTGGTTGAGGAATTCTGGGATTTGACGTCCACAAGTCTTAAAAGTTCCCAAGGTTGGAGACCCCTGCTTTGGAGAATAGTTTGATTCCTTTTCTTCGAGGCAGCCCCTGAGATATTGGAAGACTGCTATCATGTCTCCCCTAGTTCTTCTTTTCATTAGACGAGACATATCCAGTCCCTGAAACCATTCTTCATATGTTTTCTCTACAGTGTTTCCCTGTTAAGTGCTAACCACAAGTTAACAAGCTCCATGCTGTGACCATAATTAGTTGACCAGGCTGTGACCTTGAATTTATTACAGAAGGTCAACTAATCATAACATAACTTGTTGGAAGTTATTAAGACAAAGTTCTGCAGAGGCCCCATGACAACAGGCTTCTTAAAACAATTTGTCAGTGTGATTACTTCAGTCCTTATACCAGAAGCTAGAAAAGAAGAACATTAACAGATGATTGGATATTATTCATTTGGACCTCTACAATGACATTGCTGAATTCTCCATCAAGGGAAAGAGAATTTAAGAATAGAAAAAGAAAAGTGGCAGTCTATCATCTTCTGCCAATAGAATGAGTGTTTCAATCTATTCTAGATCTTCTAAGGATTCCCACCCAAGGATGTAAAAGTAAATCCAGAGTATATTCTGTCTTCCAACAGAATTCATTTTGGAGGTTACTCTATATAGGTAGAACTATATACAGGTATCTTTATCTACTGTTTTTCACTCAATTTTATGAAAGAGAAATTTCCTTTGAAGTTTCTTCAAAGGCCAAAAATAAACTGCTGAAATTCTGCAGGTGGACTATGAAATTCTTGAATTTATTTCGCTTTGAGACAGATGTTATATCAAACGTTCTTAGCATTTAATATAAATGTGCTATAAGCAACAGTTATGTAGACTGTTGAGCATCCTGATAAAATTGCAGCAAGGTATAAATGGAATGAAGGAATGTGTATGCTTTTAAATGGGGACAAATGTAGTTCCTGAATCAGATATTGTGGAAATAGAACCATTATTGAGGACCATGATGGTAAATGATGTGTTTCATCCATGTATTAATAGGTTTGTGAAAATTGGATTGGTTATACTGCATTTTTTACTTCTTCTGTGATGCTTTGAATACAACCAATGCATTTACATGTATTCTTCTGGAAAAAGAAGAGACAACATTCAAGAAATTCAGAAGCATCTCCACAAATAACAAGGTGACAGACTCTCAACTGGCCATGCCAGTCCTGGATCATAGAGAAATAGTTCAATTTGCTCACATGTTTATTTTGGAACTTCCTTCCAAACTATCACGGTGATGTCATGATGAGCAAGTGGCAGGGTTGCAATTAATCGAACTATGGTGTATTATGTTCAGAATTATAATAAATGTCATCTTGATTAATTAAGGAAATTGAAAAGAAAGGATTAGAAAGAATAACATTGTAATAAGTTCTTAGAAATAAACAATGGATCAGCAGAGAATATTAATTACTAGGGTGGGTTTGCATTTGCTTTGCAACTGTTCATGCATTTAGCATACATAGAACACTCATGTATTATGCACAGATAAAATGACAGCTCTGAAGTAATTATACAGAAACTGACAACCTATTCAGCATTATGTTGGGTTCCTTGGAAGTGCTGACAAGTTATGATTCATAAAATGTCACATGTAGATGAAGTTAAAAATTAAATCATTCATTTCCATAACTGGTTATAAAAATGTAATTCAAAGAAGAGCAGTATTCCAACACAACAGTCCCCAAATGAAGTTCTTGTAATCTCTCAAGCAACACTGGAATTCCAAGACTTCTGGAAGCGACTCAGTTGAGGAAGTCTTCTACTCTTAATAGCTGAGACATAACATTGAAAACGAATACCTATCTCTTAATTCAACAAAGTTCATTCAACATTTTACTTTCCATGGAATTTAACACAATCACAACAGGAATAACAATAATATTGTTGCACTTTAGTTTTAAACAAGGTAGCATTGTTTTAGTCTTAGCAATCCTTGGTAGGTCATCCCATTAACTCACAGTTCACCTCTATCATGCAAAATATGTAGCCTAAGTTCTCTGTGTGACCTCAGAGGGATAGGTAATTAGACTACTATTAGATGACTAATTAGACTAATAAGATGATGAAGAAGGCAATAACAAACCACTTCTTAATGTTATCACAGGCACTGCATGAATGTGTCCACAAAATTATGCTGAATTGAGCTGAATTTGAAGGAGACATTAGCTTTCCTAAGACAATATTTATCAGCCAGTAGTTAGTTCCCAGCTAGTGTTCCATACAAAGAACAAAGATTATTTATTCCAAACCCTTAGTATGGCATGCCTAACAACATGATTATTAAAGTCAACATTAACTGTAACTTTATCATACTATAGATAACTGTGCCATCCAAACCTTAACTCTAAAACAAAGATTATTAAAAACTCATGACTGGAATGCAATAAGAGCAGAGCAAATGAAAACCAAAAAATTTCCAATGGAATTTAGTGGGGGAGGGAGAAATTATGTGAAATTATAACACAGACACTATAAGTCAAACATTTCCTAAGAAATAAGGAAAGCAAATTTACAATAAAAATAATATATATGCACATAGCAATCACACGATTCCCTTTCATGTTATGTAACATTATATAAAATGCAGAAAGGGATAAAATAAATCCATGAAATGAGAATAGGAAAATATTACTAAATTGAATATATGCCAATTCTATTCACTGTATTTTACCCTACTTTTCTATATTTGCAAAATAAAATTTGCTTCCATCATATCTATAAATTGTTTCATTTTCCCTTCTTTAGATGTTTTGCCCCCAACTCTCTCTCTTTGAGAAACTTATCAACTTCAACCAATCACTAATTTCTCAGTCTCCTTGTCCCATTTACGACTTCTTCATATAAGTTTTAAAAAAGTATTAAGAGCAAAGCTGGGGGGGAAATGCAGAAATGGAAACCTTGAATACCTTTCTTATAAAAGGAGCTATAAAATGCTTGGGAGTGTTTCCTTGGGAAAAAAATAGTTAAGGGAGGACATGGACATGGCATTTAAAATCATGCATAATTAAGAAAGCAAACAGAAGATACTCCCCTCTTGGAACATGAAGGTGACTGGAAAGAAATTTAGAAGAGACAAAATTTAGAAGAGACAAAAATACTTCTTCGCAATGCATAATTAATTTGTGGAATGTATGAAAGCAAGAGAAGTTGATGGTCACTAACTTGGATGGGTTTGAAAACTGGATGAAGGGATGAAGGACAACGATATCAAGAGTTAAGTTTTGACCTTCTATGTTATCTGTGATGTGAAGAGCATGCCTCCAAACACCGGTTGCACAGGAACAAGAATTTTTCAGGGAAGTTTCCAAGGATGAGGAACATGCTTGTTGCATTGCAAGAGTTGTGCAGGAATGTTGAGACTTTAATTGTACAATCACAGCTCTGATAGTCCAGATTTTCTTGCTTCTCATGATTTGATTCAGTTCAGTTTCAAGGGAAAACATGATGAAATAAATCCTTTATCCCCCACAGGAACAAAAAATAGAAATGCTATTTCCTTTTTTATTTTTTTGATCCACAATAAAAACCCTTGAGGTAGTTTTTGACTCAGAGGTGGTTATGGGCTCAGTGAGCCAATGAGTTTCCATGATTGGGGAAGGATTTGTGTCTCACCAGCCATACTACTTCACTTAAAATTACTATATCACTTTGGCTTTTATCTACAAATATGCATCAAGGGAAGACAGTCTCATAGTGTTCACTTACCTTCCATTTGATTGATGTCAGGCATGGTTCATCCCTTGAATTCTTACAAGCAGGACAATAAAAGAATGTAGAAAGACTCAACCAAACTCCCCATTATCATAGTGATTGTGAAAGAATATATGAGGGAGATTTCAGAAGAAGGGATGCTATGCCACATAAAAAGCAATTGAATTGAAGCATGTGCACCCATTGAGATAGCCTTTACCATAAAGTTAAGCAAACTTGGAACTGCTTATTACTTGAATAGTACTAGAAATATCAGGCTATGAACTAGATTGTGAAGTCAAAAACATCTCAGAGAAAACAATGATACAATATTTCTCTACTCTGGCCAAGCTATTATATGTATAAGTAGTCCCCAGCAATTGAGTTTGACTCAAGGAAGAATTTAACCTACACAGATAATGGGTATAAGTTGCAATTACCAATTTTTCCTTTAAATAATCGATATTATTTAATAGACATTACATTATTCTAATTTTTAATTTGTAAATTTCATAAAATAATATATATGTGAAATATCAAACAGTAAAAAAGACTTATAAAGGTGAAACAGTCTACTTATGGAGGTTGTGGTTTCTCTACCCCTGAAGGCTTTTTAGAAAAAGCTAGATACTCACCTCTCATGGGCTTTTTTTTTTTTTCCCCTGCATATGGAAGAGAGTTGAATTAGACAATACTCATAGATCTTTCCCACTCTACAGAATGTTGTTGTTGTTTTGTTGTTTAAATTGTATGTTGTCCAACTTCCAACAACTCTGGGCTGCTCACCGTTTGGTACTTAGGAAATATATACTTTTTGACATCAGCTTCAAAGACTTCATCTCTATTTGGATTATTGTCTCTCATTGTATGGAAAGCAGATCAAAGTTTACTTGAGGATTCTACCTGAGAGTTTATGTGTTCAGACACCATATACTGAGAGACATCACACTTAGGAGCCATAGCGGTGCAGTGGTTAGAATGCAGTATTGCAGGCTAATTCTGCTGACTGCCAGGAGTTCAATCCTCACCAGGCTCAAGGTAGACTCAGCCTTCCATCCTTCCAAGGTTGGTAAAATGAGGACCCAGATTGTTGGCAGCAATATGTTGACTCTGTAAACTACTTAGAGAAGGCTGTAAAGCACCATGAAGCAGTGTCTAAGTGCTATTGCTATCACCTTATTCTACCTCGCTCTTCATCTTCATTTCGTTCTTCACCTTCATTTTTTTTTAATTATGAAAACCTGGCATCTGTTTCCCAAGCAACCAACTAGAGATTGAATGGCAAGAAATATAGAATACCAAAACCTGAATTCTTTGTAAATGGCATGTTTGTTTAAAGGAGTTTTCCCTCAAGCTGTGTAATGACTCCAAACATTTTGCTCTTTTTAATATTCTGCAAAGAATAGTGGGATGGAAGTCTCATATCTAAATAAAAACACAAAAGGGGATGAAAAATTACACTAAATGTCTTCTGCCTGGACATGTGCCAAGTTGAAAAATACAGGATGGGATTCAAAGTACTTCAAAAGATGAAAAACAAGCTTCTTGTGTTTATTTCTCTACTGTTATGTTATTAAAGTTTATTTTGTTACCTGAGGAAACCTTTTCATGTGCCGACTACAAATCAACCCATTGACAGTTTGCTCTGTGACACAGGATATTTGCAACAAGCATACTTTCTGTTAAGTTCTGAGCATAGGCGCTAAGAATGGAGACGAGCCGGTGAAAAGGTGAACTTCAAAACTCTTTATTAACATGGTGTAACAGCTCAGCTCAATGGCTGCAACGGCCCCCTTTATATAGGCAAGCTATTGAGTATTTAACCAATGAAAACCAGGGAGCGCTAGCTCCGTTAACCAATGGGAGAGGCTCATTAATAGCCAATCAGATTACCCTGAATGGACCAATCTGATGTCACTATTAACGGCCAATCAGAAGTGCAGGTCCAGAACCCTGAACTTTACTTCAAGCTCTTAATGATTTTTATTAAGCACGTTTATTGATTTACAACACCCCTTCCCCCCGGGTTCTGTTTAAGGGGTGCGGTTACGTAGTCCTTGAGGTAGGCAGGTTGTTTTGTTAGTCTATTTGATTTCTGTTGCAATCCCAGTATTTGGCTACAGTCTTGTTGAGGTAGGACATTATCTGGTGAAACGGGTGCCTCTAGTTCTGTGTTCAAATTTTCGTTGTCACTAATGTTTTCGGCATCTCTTTGAGGCGAGCTCACTCCCATCCCCGATCCTTCCTCTGTGCAGTCAATACTTCTGCTTAAGCTTTCTGCTGTTTCAAGTTTGTCTTCCTCAGTATCTCCTCCCCCCTCAGTTTGGAAGTCAGGGGACTCGGAAATCCCTGACTGTAGTCTTGAACGCAGCTGATCAATATGGCGTTTCCATATTCTATCGTCACGACATTTCACGCGGTACGATCTGGGGCCGGTTACTTGGACCACAGTTGCCTCGACCCACAACGGATTGCCCGAAAAGTTCCTCGCAAAAACCAAGTCACCTACCTGGAAGTTACGGCATCGCCCGCTGGATCCGTGTGGTTTCTCAGGTTCATATGATGGGTGCAGGCGGTCGAGGTGGGAGCGGAGCTTCCTCCCCATCAATAACTCGGTGGGAGTTTTGTTGGTGACGCTGTGCAGAGTAATATGCTGCAAAAGTAGTATCCGGTTAATCTTGTCTTTGATATCGCCATAGTTCATTTTATGCAAGGTTTTCTTGACGAATTGTACCATGCGCTCGGCCTTTCTGTTGGCTGCAGGATGCGCCGGCGAAGTCAGCGCATGGCGAATACTACGGTCCACCAGGTACTGTTCAAAAGGACAGCACGGTAAATTGGGGCCCGTTGTCAGATACCAGAACATCTGGTAATCTGTGTGTTGTAAATAGTCTGTCTAGTTTCCTGATGACCGCTTTGGTTGTTGTATTTCTCATCTCATGGATTTCAAGCCAGTTTGAGTAGGTGTACACTGTTAACAAGAATGTGTGGCCTTTGGTAGGTCCCGCAAAGTCCAGATGAATACGGGACCATGGTCCCCTCGGTGTTTCCCATTCTGTCGGGGTTGCTTTTGGTGGGGCGTTGCTTATTTCCTGGCATTTGTGACAAGCTTTTACCCATGTCTCAATCTGCTTGTCGATGCCCGGCCACCACGCGTAGCTACGTGCGAGGGTTTCATGCGCACGATGCTGGGGTGGCCATCGTGCAAGGTTCTTAGTATCGCTCGTCGTAGCAGCTCTGGGACAACGACTCTATCACCCCAGATAATGCAGCCCTTCTGGGAAAACAGTTCCATTTGTCGATTCTTGAATGGGGCGTAGTCGTCAGGTATCTGGTCCAATGGCCATCTGCACTCGACCCAGCTGAGGACTCGTGCTAAGATGGGGTCGCGTTTCGTTTCCATCGTGATATCTCAGGATGTTAGTGGCGGTGTTCGAAGTGTCTCGATCTGCAGTGTTGTAACTGTCGGAGCGGGGTCATCAATGGTCTCCAGAAGTGGTGCACAGCTCAATGCGTCGGCGTGGGGAATGGCCTTCCCTGGGCGGTGTTACAACTTATAATTATAGGCAGCCAAGAATTCTGACCAGCGAGTCATTCTGGGGGATAATATATAAGGTGTTGGCCTATCTCCCGCTATTATTCCCAGCAAAAGTTTGTGGTCAGTCACAATAGTAAAGGCTCAGCCATACACAAACTCATGAAATCTCTTAACAGCAGATACAATAGCAAGGGCTTCTTTATCAATTTGACTGTAATTGTGTTCTGCTTTTGATAGAGTCTTTGAGAAATAGGCAACAGGGGCTTCACTACCATTTGGCAAAACGTGGCTCAAAATGGCGCCCATTCTAAAAGGCGATGCATCACACGTGATCGTTAAAGGCAAAGTCTTGTTGTACTGCATCAGCACAGCATCAGAAAATAATTTTTTCACATTTCGAAACGCTTGCTCCTCTCTGTGTCCCCATACCCAAATTGCTTTTTTTTTTTTTGAAAAAAGATTTTATTAATTTTCTACAAACAAACAAGACAAACAAAACATTAAAACATTCGACTCTCGTATGTGCATCCAGTGTGTCAGTTGGTTCATCATTTTTGTGCATTCATTCTGTAGTCCCAGTTACAGTTATGTTACATAACAAATCATATTATCAATCCAAACTTATATATCCTAATATCACTAAAAAAAAAGAATTTTTTTACTATACTTTTAATCATTCATGCTTTATGAGCTAACAATACTTTAACCAGATTATTCAACAAATCATATAATTATACCAAATCGATCCTAAAAAACCCTTTATAAATATTATATCAAATAACAAAATAATAGCAAAATAGCAAAATAAAGATATTTCTTACTATCTAGCATTCTAAATATTCTATTATCATATTTTATCATCTAGCCATTTATAAAAAAGATCCCAAATTTCATAAAATTGTTTATCCTCTTGCACTCTAATTTCAAATGTTAATCTGCTCATCTCAGCACATTCCAATATTTTCTTAATAATTTCTTCCTCTAATGGTATTTTCTCATTCTTCCAATTTTTAGCAAATACAATCCTGGCCGCTGTTAATACATTTACAATCAAGTATTTCAAATCTTTACCATATATATCATGTAAAATTCCCAATAAGAAGATCTCTGGTTTGAAGTCTATATGTTTCTTTGTCATTTTTTCCAACCACATGCGAATTTTAATCCAATATTTTCTAGCATCCTCACAAGTCTACCACATATGTACTGCATCAGCACAGAGTCAGAAAATAATTTTTTCACATTTCGAAACGCTTGCTCCTCTCTGTGTCCCCATACCCAAATTGCTTTTTTGTCCAACAAACGATGTAGGGGTTCGGCTACGGTTGCTTTGTGAGGCAGGAAAATGTTATAAAAATTGATAAGGCCTAGAAATGCCTGAAGGTCAGCCTTATTTCGGGGTTTTGGGGTGTTTTTGATTGCCCTAAGTTTGCTGTCGGTGGGGTGAATGCCATGACTATCAATTAGATATCCTAGAAATTCTACACGATCCATATATAGTTGACACTTGTTTTTTTTAACTTTAAGGCCTGAGTCTTTAAATCTCTGGAGAACCAACCTCAGGCGATCCCTTAGTATTTTCCGAGTCGGGGCATCGATTAACACATCATCAAAATATGGGACAATGCCTTCTATCCCTTGCAATAGTCTTTCCATCAAACTTTGAAATATTCCCGGGGCCACGCTTACTCCGAATTGGAGTCGGTTACATTTAAACGCACCTCGGTGCATAACGATCGTTTGGGCCTCTGCCGTTTTTTTGTCTACCGGGAGTTTTTTGGTATGCCTGGGCTTAGTCTAGTTTAGCGAAGACTTTTCTGCCCCCCAGGGAATGGAGGAGGTGTTGCACCACCGGTACCGGATATGGGTTTTGTTGAAGGGCGTGGTTCAGGGTGGCTTGGTAGTCCCCACAAATTCTTATCGATCCATCCGGCTTGATGGGTGTTATGATTGGGGTTTCCCAGGGAGAGTGATTGGTTGGCTCTAACACACCCTGGGCTATTAATTTAACAAGCTGCTTGTCAATCTTTGGTTTAAGGGCAAATGGAACTCGACGAGGCTTAAGGCGGATGGGAGCTATTTCAGGATCGAGGTTAAATGATATCGGGGTCCCCTTGTACTCGCCTAGTTTTTCTGCAAAGACGTCCTGGAAATCTTGGACGAGTTCCTCTTCCCAGTCACTGTTGCATATTCGGTGAATGCCGGCTACTTCAATTCCAAGTGGAGCGAACCATTGGAGGCCTAACAGGCTAGGCCAATCCTTGTCGATTACAGTCAGGTTAGGAATGCTGTACGGTTCTTAAACGATACCTGGACTCATCTGGATCCTACGACTGGGATTCGATTTCCTTGATAGTCTTTGAGTATGAGTCTTTGGAATCTGAGGTCTTGCCGCCGGACAGTAGGGATGAGCTGCTTGAGGGTCTTCCAGGAAACCATCGAGAGAGACGATCCTGAGTCGACTTCCATCAGGCAGGGCTGGTTTTCAATGGCCACTTTCACTCAGATCTTCTTGCCATCAAGAGATGAGGCATGACCGATTGTGATAGTTTGGTGAGCCTCTTCTCGCTTCGTTGAGTGGTTTAGGGTTTTGTTTCTGTAGGAGTGGTTGTTCCATTGGTGGTTCACGGGTTCTTGCCTTAGAGGACGGCTTCCTGTTGGTTGGCGATAGTTAGCCCCTCTCGAGGGCTGGCTGGGTCCTAGCTTGCTTCTACAGACCCGTCCGATATGGCTTCTTTTCCCGCACACATGGCAGAGCTCGTCGAGGAATTTACATTCTTTTTTGAAAGAGATTTTATTAATTTTCTACAAACAAACAAGACAAACAAAACATTAAAAAATCAACTCTCATATGTACATCCAGTGTGTCAGTTGGTTCATCAGTTTTTTGCATTCATTTTGTAGTCTCAATTACAATTATGTTACATAACAAGTCATATTGTCAATCCAAACTTATATATCCTAATATCACTAAAAAAAAAAAGAAATTTTTGACTATACTTTTAATCATTCATGCTTTATGAGATAACAATACTTTAACCAGTTTATTCTGTAACAAATCATATAATCATACCAAATCAATCCTAAAAAACCCTTTATAAATATAATGTCAAATAAAAAAGTACTAACAAAATAGCAAAATAAAAATATTCCTTACTGTCTAGCATTCTAAATATTCTATGATCGTATTTTATCATCTAGCCATTGATAAAAAAGATCCCAAATTTCGTAAAATTGTTAAACTCTTGCTCTCTAATTTCAAATGTCAATCTACTCATCTCAGCACATTCCAATATTTTCTTAATAATTTCTTCCTGTAATGGTATTTTCTCATTCTTCCAATTTTTAGCAAATATAATCCTAGCTGCTGTTAATACATTTACAATCAGGTATTTCAAATCTTTACTATATATATCAGGTAAAATTCCCAATAAGAAGATCTCTGGTTTCAAGTCTAAGTGTTTCTTTGTCATTTTTTCCAACCACATGCGAATTTTAGTCCAATATGTTCTAGCATCCTCACAAGTCCACCACATATGGTAATACGAGCTGGGTATCTGATGACATTTCCAACATTTTTCAGATTTGTTCTTAAACATTCTTGCTATTCTTGTCGGGGGAAAGTACCACCTGTAAAACATCTTATACAAGTTTTCTTTATATGCTGTTAACATCGTCATTTTATAAATTTGAGACCACAATTTCTGCCATTTCTCTAGATCAATCCCATATCCAAAATTCTTCCCCCAAACAATCATAGTTTCTTTGACTTGTTCTTCCTCTAATTTCATTCCCAGTAAATAACCATATAGTTTTTTAATCACCTTCTCATCAGTACCCATCAAGATCTTATCTAAATCAGTCTGCTTATCATAGAATCCCTCCGTTTTAAAATCTTCATCATACCTTGAATGTATTTGTGCATATGAAAACCAATTCATCCTTATACCTTGTTCCTTTAAGTTTTGGATCGATTTAAGTTCACCCTTTTCATCCAAAAGTTCCCCACATCTAACTGTTTGTTCCTTCTTATAAATTATAGGATAGGAAAATGCTTCAATAGTCGATAACCAAACTGGAATTTTCAAATAACATTGTCTTTTTATCTTCTCCCAGTTTAACCACAAAGACTCCTGTATATAATGTCTTCTAAAATAACCCTGTGTTTTAATTCCCTTATACCATAAAAAAGCATGCCAGCCCAACAGCAAATCATGCCCTTCTAATGTCAACAATCTATGCTTTCTTAATGTTATCCATTCTTTGACCCACATCAAACTTGCAGCTTGATAATACAATTCCCAATTAGGCAGGCCAAAACTTCCTCTAATTCTAGTGTCTTGCAAAAGCTTTAGCTTTATTCTCGCTTTTTTACCTTGCCATATAAACTTCAACATGATTTTATTTAAATCTTCAAAATAGTCTTTTCCAAGCCTAATTGGTATTGTTTGAAACAGAAATAAAATTCTGGGTAAAATATTCATCTTGATTGTTGAAATTCTCCCTATTAATGACAATTGCAAGTTTTCCCACTTCTTCAAATCTGTAGCTATCTGTTGTTTGAGTTTAATATAATTATTCTCTTTTAATATGCTACATCTTGCTGTCAAATATATCCCCAGATACTTAACCTTATTTGTAACTTGGATTTTCAAAAGATCTGCCAGTTCTTCTCTCTGTCTCAATAGCATGTTCTTTGTTAAAATCTTTGTTTTATCTTTGTTTATTTTCAAACCAGCCATCTCACCATATGAGATCTTTTCCAATAACCATATGAGATTTTCCAAAAACCATATGAGATCTTTTCCAATAACCTTGGAGCTGTTTCTAATGGGTCTTCCAGAATAAAAGCTAAATCATCAGCAAAAGCTTGTAGTTTAAATTCTTCGTTCTTAATTTTCATTCCTTTCTTCATTCTTCATTCTTTCTTCATTCTTCCTTCTAATTTTCATTCTTCCTTCTTAATTTTCATTCCTTTTATGCTTTTATCATCCCTAATATTTCTATTCAACACTTCCAAGGTCAACACAAATAGCAAAGGAGATAGGGGATACCCTTGTCTTGTGCCTTTCTTATATTACTAAAATCTGTAAGTTCTCCCTCCATCATTACCTTTGCTGTCTGTTTATTATATATGGCTTCTATTGCTCGAATAAATTTTTTAGCAAAACCCATCTGTTCCAATAGTAATAACATAAATCTCCAGTTCACGTTGTCAAATGCCTTTTGAGCATCTAGGAATATCAAAGCCATTTGCTTTTCAGGATGAGCCTCATAGTATTCCAAAGTATCCAAGATTACTCTCATATTGTCTCTGATTTGTCTCTTTGGCAGAAATCCATTTTGATCTGAGTGAATAAAATTATTTAAATATTTTTTAAGTTTTTCTGCTAAAATTGAAGCAAAGATTTTATAGTCTGCATTCAATAAGGAAATAGGTCTATAGTTCTTAATTTGCAGCAGGTCAGCCTCTTCTTTTGGAATAAGTGTGATATAAGCCTCTGGCCATGTTTTGGGTATCATCTTCTTTAACATAACTTCATTCATGACTTCTAACAATGGGATGCTCAATGATTCTTGAAATGTTTTATAGAATTCTGCCGGAAGCCCATCTGGACCCGGTGCTTTCCCATTGTTTTGTCTCTTAAATGCTTCAGTTAATTCCATCATTGTTATATTGCTTTCTAGCATTTCTTCAGTCCCTTTAGGTATCTTCGGTAAATTAGCATTCTGTAAATACTGTTTGACTTTTTCCTCATCAATATTCTCTTGTTTAAATAGTTGCCCATAAAAATCTCGAATAATTTCCTTTTTCTCCTTATTACCATTACAAACTTGGCCTTGATCATCTATTAGCTTCAATATTTTTCTTGATTCCTTCTCCTTTCTCAATTTATATGCTAGCAATCTACCTGGTTTATTTGCATCTTCAAAATAATTCTGTTTAGAATTTCTGATTTTCTGTGCCAGTTCTTCTTTCTCTATTAATTCCATTTTATGTTTAATTAGATCCAGCTTCAATTTAACATCTTTTTTCTGTGGCATTTTCTGTAATTCTTTTTCAAGTCTTTTATACTCATCTTCCAAGGCCTTAGAAGCTTGCCTTTTCCTAATATTCTTTTTTCTTGTATAATCTATTATCAGACCTCTAACATATGCCTTCATTGTATCCCAAACATTCTGCGTTGAAGTATCTTCTTTTTTATTTTCTCTGAAGAAAAAAGCCAATCCTTCTCCATCCATTGTATAAAATCTTTCTCCTTTAAAATAGTATTATTTAATGTCCATCTCAATCTTTTTTTTGTCCCTTCCATTTAATTGTCATTGGGCTATGATCTGCCCAAGTACTTGTTTCAATATTTGTTTCTTGAATATTGGATATTAATTCTGTTGAGATCCAAATCATATCTAATCTGGACCATGATAAATGTCTATTTGAATAAAAAGTATATTGTTTAGCTTTAACATTTCTTTCTCTCCAAATATCTTTTAAAGTTAGTTCGTCTGTCATTTAAAAAAAAAGATTTAGGGAGAGCCTTTCTATTTTGCTTTGTTGTTATTGCTATGTAGTCCAATTTATTGTCCACAATTCCATTAAAGTCTCCCATCATAATTATATTAACTTAATCCAGTCCAATTATTTTCATGTGTAGCTTTTTATAAAACTCTTCTTATTTATCTTTCGGAGCATAAATTGCAATCAAGAGTATTTTTATATTATTGTCCATTATTCCCACCATTAATACTGTTCCGTCTTCATCCGTGTAGATCAGTTTTGCTGGGATAGCCTCTTTAATGTATAGAATCACTCCTCTTTTCTTACATTGAGTCAAAGAAGTAAATATTTTCCCCAATTTTGGCTGTACTAACAATTGTTCATGTTGTAGACAAATTATATCAAATTTTAATTTCTCTAATTTATGAAAAGTTTTCCTCCTTTAACAGCTGAATTAAGTCCATTTATATTCATTGTAATCAGTTTTTTTTTCTTCCATGATTATGCTTTATATTTAGCTCTTGTGGATCTCACTTCACGCTGTTCTTTACTATCCACCTGTCCACCTACAGCTCCTTTCTCTTTTTCAGTCTCCAGTTGTTCCTCTTGAAACTCAATTAATGAGACCTCTTTCTCTGCCTCCTCTCTTCTTCCAAAAAATTCTGCATGGAAAAGTTCTGCTTTCTCAATTGAATCAATTCTATGTCTCTGCTCTTGCCACGTAAACATTAATCCTTCTGGAATCAGCCATCTATAATTCATTTCGTTTTCCAGTAGCATTTTGGTCAGAAATCGATATTCTCTTCTCATCTCTCTCACTCTTCTGGGTATTTGTTTTAAAACCACAATCTCTTTGCCTTTGTATTTCAATGTTTTCTCTCTTACCACTTGTAACATTTGTGTTTTAATGGATTTTTTGGTAAATCTAATGTGGACTTCCTTTGGTAATTTATTTCTCATCGCATATCTTTTTTTTTTTTGAAACAAATTTTTATTAATTTTAAAGATAAAACAACACATCATTAACCATTAAATACATAAACACATAAAACCTCTTAACACTGTAAATCCTTACAAGTCAAACAAAACATTATTTTTATACAGCATAATTCCAATTTATCCCATCTCCATATGGACACACAAATATCTTCCAGCAAATTTCTCATTATTTCTCTTTACTCCTATTCAATTTCATTTCTCTTCCATATTTATCCATTTTATAGTCATCATATTCTTTTCTTTCTGGTTTGTTTAAATTATTCTCGTCTAACATTCCTCCAAGGTTTTATTGATTCTTTTTTCCTTTTTTTTTTATAAAAAACAAATTTTGTTAGTTTTACCATAAACACAATACACAAACATACAAACACAAAACATAAACAAAACTAAAAGATCTTTTCTGAAGGTTGTCTGTTCCCGGGTTAAAACTCTTTACACAGATACAAATTCAATCATCATATTCAACCCAGATCTCCTTCCATATCTTATTATCATTTTCTTTTTTATATATATATATAAAAACCATTTTTATCAGTTTTATAAGAACAATGCACAAAGAATCAAGGCATAACAGCTTATAAATTCTTTTCTAAGAAAAAATAATAATAAAAGACCAATAAGGCATAACATTTCCAGATTATAATATCAATATTTCATATAATATTAACTTCATATCTTGTCCCTACTTCTCTTTTCCATCCAAATTATTTATTAATTAAAATTTTATTGCCTTTTATCAATATACAAAATCCAAAAAAAAAAAAAAGCATATATATCCTTCCATATCTTATTACCATTTTCAACAACATTCTTTGTCTGTTTTATTTCCAATTATCCATTCATCTTTTTTTTTCTTTTACTATACTTCTCCTGTACACCAATTGGAGTAACATCTATAACTCATTACCCTAACTTAGAAATACTACATATTACAATCTTTCTTGGGATTCTGTTTAAAAGATTCTAAAATTACATAATAAATTTTATATTCTAAATACACATATAAAAACACAATCTTATATAATTCACCCATTGTCTCTAAATAAACTTTTTTTCTTTAGGTCTTGCTTCCCCCCATTAAGGCTTCTCCTCCCCCCCTTTCTCTCTTGCTTATTCTTCTCCTTGCCCTTTCTACCCCTTTGCTTTTTCCCATCGCTTTTCTTACTCCTTTTCCTTTGCTTTCTAACCTTGCCTCCACCTTTTCGCTCATTTTTCTCTCTTCTGGTTGTTTTTATAATTCTTAAAATCCCCTTTTTCTTATCCTTTTTCTCCTCCTCTCCGGAAGGGACCCATTGTTCATCAAAGATGGCTTCTTCTTCCTCTTCTTCCTTGTCCCAGTCCTTCTGCTGCGTAATCAACTTTTCAACAGAACATAACGCCATTTCTAAGAATTGAAACAAAGCGCCCAAAGTATCTTCTTTTTTATATTTTTGATATTCAATCTCTAGTTCATCCACAAACAATGCCATTATAAAAAGGGAAACTTTTTCCAAAACAACCACAAGTATTTTTAATCAAAGATAATCAAAAGCAATTAAAAAAAAAAAGTTCCAAAAGTTAATACTTTTCTTCCTTCTTCTCTTTCTCTTTCTGGATTAATTTTTAATCAAAGAGGTCCAATTACCATATATCTTCTTTTGGGATCCACAAAGACGTTCTAGACAATCTCCTCCTTTTTCAGCTTCTGCTCCAATTTTTTTTTCTCCCTTCCCACTTGCAATGACAATTTTAAATAATCAAAAATCCATACCTCCAGCAGAGATTTTCCAATTTCTTAAATTTTTCAATGTCCAAAAACCCCTTTGTCTCTTAGCTTCAGCTTTCAAAGCAATCCACTTTCAATGTCTAATATATCCAAATATTTCTGCTTTTTCCGTGGGGTGGGAGAGTAAAAAAAAAAAGAGTTCCCTTTAACAGCTTCTCCGCCGCTTTTCGCTCTTCTTAGTGATACAATGTATCCTCCAGCAATTCAAGCAGCTCAATTCCAGGCAGTTTAAAAGGTGTTACTTGATCCGGCTCAGACAGAACTTTCACTCTTCACACTTCCTCCAGCACAGTTCTTACCCGGTTGCTGGCTTCTTCATGGCGGCCATTGCTGACCGCCGCTCCACCGCCTTGGGAAAAAGGGGTTTTCCCGGAGAAGGGGGGGGTCTGCGACACCCCCACCTCCCTATCCGACTCCCCTCTCTCTTCAGCTGTCCCTACAGGGCAGCCATATCCCCCTGACCCGTCTGGATCGGGGGTACCTCGACGGCTAGCACAGCAGGAATCGCGAGCTGTCGCGAATTCCTGCTGCCCCGAAGCCACGCAAACCGGAAGTTGTCTCATCGCATATCTTGTATAAACTCGATATACCTCATCTACTCCATCCATCATCTTTTCCTCTGTAATTTCCAAAGCATCTGCCAAAATTTCTATCATTATCACAGCCAAATTTTCTCCTTTTTCCTCTTCTATATTTTGAAATCTGAGATAAAATTCTGACCTTTCCATCTCCCACCTCAACATCCCACTTTTTTCTTGTTCAACCACTGTTAATCTACTGTCAATATTTCCAATTTTCTCCTCTCTTTGTTTTCCTTCTTCCTCAATTTTTTGGAATCTCTCCTCATACTTCACCATCATTTGTTTAATATTTTCCACTTTTTCATCAGTCTTCTCTATTCTTTGTTCAATGATGTCTGATTTTATCTTAAGATCTTGGATTCCTTGCATAATCATCTGTAAAGTTACTTTTTCTTGTTCTTTATCTTGCTTCAACATTGTCCGAATTAAACGTTGTACTCCAGCTGGTGGGGAAGCAGAGGTAGAAGTAGAAATGCCAGATGGTATTGGTTTCCTGCTCATTTTCCTGCTTCCAAAGCTTCAAATTCTTTTTGACTTTTAATCCAACTGGTAGAGTCGCCAATTATAATCCAAAATGGAAAAATCCAATTGTAAAAGGCCCAAAACCAAAGAAGAAAAAGGAAAAAAGGAAGAAGAAAGATCTTCAGGTTCTTCTAGACCCTAATCCAATTACGAAGTAGTCCACCATAAAAAAGGAAAAATAGAAAGGAAAAAAACAAACAAACTCAAAAATAATAATATTGATTAAGAGCAAAAAAAAGCAAAAAGAAAAGAAGAAATTACTTCAGGTTCTTCACACCTTAATCCAGTTGAGAAGTCTCAATAATCAAAAAAGAAAAACAAAGTGGTCCAAAAACATGGATAGAAAGAGCAAAGAAGTCCCAATAAAAATAAGGAGAAAAAAAGAAAAAAAAAGAAAAAACTCTGAGGCTTTCCCTTTAAAATAAAAAGCAAAAATAAGAATATTACTAGAATTGAAATTTACAAAAAAGCTGGTGAGTAGGGATATCACAAGTAAATAAATATATATATATATATATATATATATATATATATATATATATATATATATGAGCACTCTGCACTTTATTTATTTATCCAAGGCTCTTATTATGACTCTCTTCTCCAGCAGCTTCAAAGCCAAGCCTCAAGTGTTGAAATATTGATAAGAGTCCAGGAAAGCACCTGTAATAATATTTTGCTGTGCTCTCCCTCTATCTTATCATGTTGAAATGTCCTTGAAAAGGAGTCTTCTTACAGTTCTCTCCAATTCAAATAAAGTATTTTCAAGCCTCTAGTTGGCAGTATTGCAAAGTTTCTTAATGCTCTTCCTCCCCCCAGCCAGAAAAAAGGAATAATGTAT
This sequence comes from Hydrophis major, assembly GCA_033807585.1. Taxonomy (NCBI): domain Eukaryota; kingdom Metazoa; phylum Chordata; class Lepidosauria; order Squamata; family Elapidae; genus Hydrophis; species Hydrophis major. The sequence continues at coordinate 193,317,517 of CM066331.1, forward strand.
CCCAAAAAAAAGAAAAAAAATAACCAAAGGGAGCCTCTATCCTAAAGAAAATTAAAAAATCAAAAGGAGCATAAAATATATATATAAGAGAAAATTCAATCCAGTTACCTACAAAGTCACATTAAAGTCCCCAGAAAAAAAGTAGAAAAAAAAAATCCAAGCCTCAATTTGACATCACTTTGAAAAACGCCGCTCAAACAGTTTTGGTCAAAAAAAAAAATCTCACAGGTTTCTTCTTTGTTCAGGATGCCCTTTCAAACCTCAGCGAATTTACAACACAAAAGAAGTTTCTCACCCAGCTGACACACTTTCTTTCCAGCCACTTTCTTTCCGGAGCTGTCCCGACTTCAGCAGCTATGGAGGCTGCCTCTCCACCGCCAGCAAAAGGGCTTCTCCCAGATCAAACCAGAGATTTTGCAATATCTCTGGAATCCTGGGACAGTGCCCTTCACAATTCCCGTCTCTACAGGACAGTTTAGGTCCATTGGGACCGACCAGGGGCGAAAATATTGGCTGCGATCTCAGAGCCCCGATATTGCAGCTGTATCGCCAAAATGAAGCTCCGCCTTCTCCAAAGAATTTACATTCTGATCAGGGGTGGCTTGCCCCACAACCAGTGCATTGGTGCTGAGATCTCTGGCGTTGGTCTCATTCGGACCGAAGTCGGTGGACTTCTTCTTCGTCGCTGTCTGACGACGAGTTGAGGTCCTCGTGATGGGCAGTTAACCTTCTGACTAAGGTGAAATTTTGCGGGTCGGTTGGCGAAGCGGGGCTTGGGTGCTGTGCATTCGGGCAGCCGACTTCCTGGTTGCTTCTGCTGCAGTAGCTTCAGTAATGGCATCTGCAAGGCTGATGTCGCCTTTTGCCATCAGCTTGCTTTGAATATGTGGTGCATCTAGTCCAGAACTATTCTGTCTCTCCGGGCTTCTTTGAGGTCGGCAAACCCACATAGACCTCCCAGATTCTGGAGATCCGCTATGAAATCAGCAACACTTTCGCCCTTCTGCTGAATTCTCTGATAAAATTCATGCCTTCTAACGAGCATTGGCACGATCGGTGCATAGTGGGCCCTCAATAGGGGTTCGAGGACGTCCCAGTCCATAGACTTTACTTCTGTCAGTTTCGCTAGTGCCTTGGCCATCTTGAATACGGTCGGCCCGCAATGAATTAGAAATACCGCCCGTTTCTTCCCGGTAGTGGCATCCTTCAAATTGTTGGTTTCCAGGAACATCTGGAAGTGTTACATATAGGAGTCCCAGTCTTCTTGTGCTGGGTCAAATGGAGCGGGTGGTATGATGCCGCCGGACATGGTTCCGCCATTGTGCGTTTCAGCCACGTGCTCGGTTATCGTTCTTCGTTGTTCAGTCAGCTCTGACATCTCCACATCCCATCCTCGTCGCCAGTGTTAAGTTCTGAGCATGGGCGCTAAGAATGGAGACGAGCCAGTGAAACGGTGAACTTCAAAACTCTTTATTAACATGGTGTAACAGCTCAGCTCAATGGCTGCAACGGCCCTCTTTATATAGGCAAGCTATTGAGTATTTAACCAATGAAAACCAGGGAGCACTAGCTCCGTTAACCAATGGGAGATTGGCTCGTTAATAGCCAATCATATTCCCCTGAATGGACCAAGCTGATGTCGCTATTAACAGCCAATCAGAAGTGCAGGGCCAGAACCCTGCACTTTACTTCAAGCTCTTAATGACCTTTATTAAGCACGTTTATTGATTCACAACACTTTCTAAGATTCTGACATTATTTTCCCCTCAAGTATAATGGCAATTCTGCAGGAAGCGGGCTTTAAAAGAAAAGACTATGAAAAGGATAAACAGAATCTAGTTAAGATTTTTCAGGTTTAAATCCACTTCATCATGAAAGAGAATCCCATTTTTAAAAGTCAAGGGCCTTTACAGAAATCAATAGTGGCTTAGCTATTGCCAGCACTGATGATGGGCAAATTCAATATTTTTTTAAAAAACCATGAAGTGTTAATGCTAATTTGTGATACCTTGGCAAGGCCACACTTGGACTACTGCATCCAGTTTTGGTTGCCACAATGTAAAGAAGATGTTGCAACTCTAGAAAGAGAAGAGCAACAAAGATGATTAAGGGACTGGAGGCTAAAACTTATGAAGAACGTTTGCAGGAACTGGGTATGTCTAGTCTAATGAAAAGAAGGACGAGAGGAGACATAATAGCAGTGTTCCAATATCTGAGGGGCTGCCCCAAAGAAGAGGGAGTCAAGCTATTCTCCAAAGCACCTGAGGGCAGGACAAGAAGCAACTGGTGGAAACTCATCAAGGAGAGAAGCAACCTAGAACTAAGAAGGAATTTCCTGACAGTTAGAACAATGAATCAGTGGAACAACTTGCCTTCAGAAGTTATGAATGCTCCAACACTGGAAGTTTTTAAGAAGGGTTTCCTACCTGAAAAGGGGTTGGACTAGGAGACCTCCAAAATCTCTCCCTGTCATTTTGTTATTCTGTTAAAAACCTGTGTATTGGGGAGGGACAGGGGTAGGGGAGGTAAAGCCTATCAGTAGATTTTACATTCATCCATCACAGCATTTTTGGGATGGAAGGGTGTACTTAATTTCTGATCAATGTGCTGCAGGCAGCACTCCACCACTAAAGTAGTGGCCAACCTTATGGCAGAAACCTTGTTTTTTTTTATATTTGTATTTAGTTAGCAATAGCAATTAGACTTATCATGCTTTTCAGTTTACAGAGCCATATTGCTCCCCGACATCTCATTTTACTGACCTTGGAAGGATGGAAGAATGAGTCAACCTTGATCTGGACAAGGTTGAGCTGCTGGCAGTCAGCAGAGCCAGCTTGCAATACTGCCTTCTAACCACTGACCACTATGGTTCTATTTATTTAGTGTCTGGTGATGGTACAATTAGCCAGGAGACTTATTAATAGTAATTACAAAGTAGATATTTGGCTGCCTAATCCATTTAGCATGTGCTCACATGCTCTCCAGGTACACCACAGGGAACAAACTAGCTCTGCACCAAAAGCATTTAGTTGAAAACAATTACTATTCTCCATTTAGGTATGAAATCATTTCTCCTTCTGTCTTGTGAAAAAGTTCAATTTTGGAGCAACCTTTGGTAAGTTTGTAAAGATAGAACTCAGCCATTTCAAGGAGCCCCAGCTGGTCTCTGTGGTGTTAAAGAGTATACCTTGCTCTACTCTATCATTTTTTAATGGATACATATCCATCAATCTCTATACGCTAATTCATATATCATCCTTTTACTGTTCACCAGTGTCAGGATGTGGGCTGATCTATGCAATAAAGCTATGTTTCTCAACTTTGGAAGCTTGAAGATGTGTGGACTTCAACTCCCAGAATTTATCATGCTGATTCGAGAATTGATGTCCATGCAACTTTAAGCTCTGAAGGTTGAGAAACACTGCTTAGAAAGTCACCTCCTGAAGAAGAAGGGTATTCTATAGAACTTGATACTAAGACCTTGGGAAACCTGGAGGAATCCTGACTGAAAAACAACAGAAGAGTACACAATAAAACTCCTTCAAGTGCCAAGGTCTCTAGTTCAATCTCAGAGTTTCCTCAAAAGTTAACAATCATAAAGCTTTTCTCTGTACTTTGCTCTGCTCATATTGCTACTTTATCCATCCATCCTTCCTGCTTTGCTTCTTTTCTGTAGAGGTCACTCTTTTATGAGGTCACCATTGATAATTATATCTGTCTGCATGCATTATCTAAGCTGAATGGATTTTAGGTTTCCATTCATTGGGATTTAGAACAATATTGCTCCCAGCTAAAAATATGCACTTCTATAGAGCTTTTCAACTTAATCCAAAAGTTCAGTTTATGCAGTACAATATCAATGTATGCCAACTCCAAGCTATTCAGCAACATTGCTGTCTTCACTGTGTTCGGATAGCCTCTATTCACATTTATAATAGTGCAAAACTTATTACTGTATCTCGCACATAGAAGGCTTCTGTTGTTTAGGGAAATAATTCTAAGCCTAGCATCATTCATCTGGTTGTATTATTCATAGACATGATTTCTCATAATGGTAAAACAGCTCCCACAACTGGATGTTTTGCACAAACTGAAATCACAGTAAATATGTATTGGGCTGGAATGACAAGTTTTTCTCTTGTTTGTCTCGGTTCACCTTCTTTGGCTTTTCAGACTGATAGTGAGAAAGTGGTTGGAATTGAAAAACACTTAAGGCCCTGAAAAGGTGGCTTGATGACAAGTGATTGAAAAGATTGAAACTGGTGGAAATCAGACAAGGCAGTGTCCGCTTCATGGGTTTAATATGAATTATTGCTTCTTCCAGAGCTTCCAGCAGTAACACAATATAAACAAAAACTTTCAGGTTATGTCCAATGTGCTTTAAGGACAATCTGGCCCAGGGGTGTATAATCTTGGCAACTTTAAGACTTCTTATGTTGACTTCTCCAGATGCTTCCCCAGATACTTTTCCAGATTGTGATGACATGGACAGTGGTGATATTCAAATAAAGTTGAAACTGGTTTGGTAGGCGTGGCTTGGTGGCCACGCTTTGCATGCATGCATACACCAAACACGCACTTTGGGCAGGTGCAGAGGCATTCTTACTTGCCTCCTGCAAACCTGCATGATGCTGGTCACTGCAGCAGCTGCTGCGCGGTGCTATTCTGTGCCACGCAAAGCAGCTGCACTTTGAATTCTGGCCATAAAAGTGAGTATGGGAGCCTGGGCAGGTGGGTGGGCCAAACACAGAGCAGCGAGGAGAACCAGTTTGGTCTCCACTGCTCATCACCGCTACTGGCTCTCCAGAACCAGGCAGAACCAGTCAAATACCACCACTGGACATGGGGCATGGCACAAAGGCAACACTGCTAGAGAATAATAATGAGTTTCTTTATTAACTCCAACTTTGCCTCCAGTGCCCCGGTTACCTTCCAGTGTGGAGAAAAAACTCTCCCACGAACCTGCAACAGCCTTTGGCTGCAGATATTCCAATCCAAACATTGTAAACAGAAAACTTTAAATTATAAATCCTACAAGGCAAAATAAGGTAATAACTCCATCAGGGTAAGATAAGGAGTTCCAGAAGTGAAGGTACATGGCAGTAAATCAGACCAGTTGGGAGGATGCCAGGAACTGTGATAACAGCAGAAGACATTAGATAAACTCAGCAAATGTTTCCAACAACCACCCCACTCATCTGCTTCTCCTTTAAACACCATTACCTTTAAACACACCCCAGGTGTGCCTTATGAAGGGAATCAGGGCCCTTTCCTCCCTTGTAAGCCATGCAACCCACGTTGCTCTCTTCTCTGTTCTTCCCTGCATGCCCTAGGATGAAGAGGGGGTGGGCCTTGGTCTTCCTCTGAACTCCCTCTCCCTTGTTCTATCTCTCCCCAGCCTGACTTTGCCCTTCCCAAGTTTTCTCTACAGCTATGAAGCCACTCTCCCACTCCCTGTCAGCTGTTTGTCTTCCTCCTCAGAGTCAGATGTTGATGGGTCCTGACACAGATGTCAGTTGGTTTGCTTTTGACTGGACTTAACTGGGACAGTTCTGGGTTTTGGGAATTGCTGGGGAGCATTAATAAAACCACTAAACTATTATCACATGTACATGTGAGTGAGCGGGCAGCACACTTGTGGACTTCAGCCCAGAATACCCCAGCAAGCTATGCTGGGAATTCTGAGAACTGAAGTCCACAAGTTTTAAAGTTGCTAACATTGGACACACCTGTTTTAAATAGCTTGCTCCCTACTGCTGCCTCCTCTGTGTGAAATTTCTGTCTTGCTGTTATTTTACATAAAGTAACTTGCTTCTAGAGTTCATATTAAACAAGCACTATTTTTGTGAAACACTAGTTAGGCATATACAGCAGGCAGCTGCCTCTGCAGAAGGCAAATGACTTGTCACATCAGTTGGGACTAAACAAAGTGATGGCTGAGAGGACATCTACTCCTCTAAATTATAGAAATGGCTACAAGTAGCTGGTAGATGTTCCTGAAAGAATACATAATCATGATTAGCAAAACACAGCTGGCAAAACCAAACTCTCTTTCCTAGTGAAATCACCCACCTTCATAGATGGATAGTCTCTTTGTTTAAAAAGAAGTGGGTTTTTTTAAAAAAAACAAAAACAAAAAAACACCAAACACCTGTTCTGAAAGCAGTCTATCACTAAGGGGGGGGGGGCGCAAATATGCACAAAAAGCCAGTCTTCCAGCTGGCATTTTGTGTGTGGCTGCCTACAGATGCCAAAATGGTTATGGGAACAGGTCGCTGTGCCTGGAGAGGAGGGAGCACACATGCTGCACCTGAAATCAGCCAATAGAAATTGGGCAGATCCCAGTCCCTACTGCATCATTGGCACAGCTGCTGCCAGGGTGTAGAAACCATGTGTCTTGTAGGCTTGAATTGAGAGAAGATGGAAAATACCATTTTAACAATAGATCATCCTAGTTGGATAGCCTCAGCCATGGGCTGAGGTAAAAGCAGTATTATGAGGATGTGCCCTGCTTAGCAAGTTATCTTGAAGTTTATCCTCCATTTCTTAAGCATCTCATATCCCTGAGATTGAGTGTGATAGTAAGCTACAGCAGATGGATTCCAAAATGTGCCATGTTCCCATTCACTCAAAAACTTCAAATAATCCTTGGTTTAACGATACCACAATAGCCTGGGGAGGGATATCTGACTAAGCAATAAACTGTGATTTATAAAGCCAGGAACATAACATTAAGCAAATGATATTTAGCTTTGCATTATGTGTAATGATAGGACTACAGGGCAATGTTTAATGTCTGCAGAAGGTACACGACAAAATGTGCAAAGCAACATTGCAAGCAAACTCTACCCATTTTGTATGTGTTTTGCAAAACTGCGCACAAGTGAATAAAGGACAGAAAATGTATTATGTTTAGGCACATGTTTATCATTTTGGCACCCCCAAGCTCTGTTTTCTCTGGCAGAGGGTTGCAGGAGGCTTTCACAGCCGAAATAGAGCTTGGGCACCTGTTTTCACTGGCAGAGTGCTCAGACCACCACAGGACCCCCCGACATGAGTGATGTCAAGTTGGCTACACCCCTACACTCCATTTTTGCTGGCAGAGGCACTGTGGGTCGGTCCTTTGCTGTTTCCTGGGCAACCCCATGAGCCAGATCTAAGCACTCTACAGGCTGGATCCAGCCGCTGGGCCTTGAGTTTGACACTCCTGCCCTATATCATTAGGAGACCCTATACCATTCTGGACAAATGGTTGTCCAATCTTGTTTTAAAATCCACCACTGATGAAGCATCCACAACTTCTGGAGGCAAGCCATTCTACTGATTAATTGTTCTGTTCGAAATTTCTCCTTAATTCTAGACTGTTTTATCTACCAGGTCTATTAGAAATGGTCTATTTAAGAGTCAGTATTAACTTTACTATATAATCTACCAATTTATCCCATCTGCCTTTTCTTAAGCTCTGATATCAGAGAGATTTGGATGTTATATTACATCATGTTTCCATATATAACTTCTATCACACCCACAATGGAAAGAAACTTTTTTTGTTTTATATAGTTTCTGTCCTAGATAATAGTTTTACATATTGTACATTGAATTTTTAAAAAGAGATAATTCATTTGAAATTCAAGTAATGTAGTAACTGCAATAACTTATGTTCATGCATTATGCTAGATTTCAGTCTTATTAATTGTGTTTGATGGCTATCCAACATTAGCATGACTTAATGGCCACAATTTAGCTGCATTTAGGTTTTGGGTGCTCTCAGCAAAGCCCTACAAAGCAAGGCATGAAGGTTGGTTTGACTTCACGGTCTTTGTCTTCCATTCCCCTGCACTCCCTGTACGCTGATATGATCTTTCAAAACAAAATCTGTCTGCTTGTGTATAAATTGTACATGCCTAAAGAGGTCAGTACAGGGGTGGGATTCTACCAGTTCTGACTGGTTCTATAGAACCCCTTATTAACTTTCTAAGCAGTTCGGAGAACTTGTAGTTAGAAGAAATCTCCTTTTGTTTTTTTCCATCAAGTCTTCTTGGCTAACTAAACATGAGTGTACATACCCTTTCTAAGTTTTGATCTAAAACTGGTTTTTGGTGAAGTTCAATTCTGTCCTTGGTGACATTTAATCCTGTGTTTATTGATGGGATAATTTTCCCTATTCAGCTTTGTTTGGAAGGAAAAAGATTAATCTCTGTTCCTGAAAAGAAACTGGTTTGAGAAGTCTGGCTAGTTCCTGTGTCTATTTGTTCTGGATTGGTTTAATAAGCAACAGCTACTGTTTTGATTTAATTATTTTGTATTGTGCTTGAACTTTTTCCTGCCTCATGGTTTCTTTTTCTACATGGGGAGATTTATTGCTTTAGTGGCATCTGGCACTATCATTGCTTTAGTGGCATCTGGCACTGTCCTTTTGGGGTGTACTTCCAAGAGGCAGGATGCAAGCTTGGCACTGATTTTTTACTACCTTTCTGGGGGGCATGTGACCTTTCCTTAAATCTGAATGATTTCCTTAGGATATCTTGTGAGATGAGTGAAACCAGCTACCTTTAAGTGGTGCACATGGATCTAAGGGTTGCTTTTCCTGGGTGTGCTATTTCTGGAGAGCTGAAATGACTTCTCTGCTAAAGGCTTTCACTTTATGAGCAAGAGTTGGCTGCTTGATAGTTATCACTGCATTTTAACAATTTTAATTCCTCAAGGTGCTCTGGCGCCCTGCCTGATTTGTAACTCCAGCTTGCAGGTATTTTTAATCTAATGATTGGTATTTAGGGCAGCTTTTTGCCAGCAAAGAAGCTTTATATTTTTGTACAGGTAATCCTTGATTTACAACAGTTCATTTAGTGACCATTCAAAGTTACAATGGCATTGAAAAAAGTGACTTATGACCATTTTTCATACTTATGACCATTGCAGCATCCCCACTGTCATGAGAGGCCAGGTGAGGAGAAGTGCCCCTTGACATGAATGATTTTGAGTTGGCCACGCCCGCCCATTCATATGACCACCAAGCCACACCCATCAACCAAGCCATGCCCACAAAATCGGCTGTTAAAAAATTTGAATCCCACCCCAGATCAGTATATCCAGTAGTGTAGAGACTCTTAAAGACAGAGAGTTGGAGAATTGACCTGCAAGTAACAGAAAACTGACACTGGACTCTTCAAGGAGGAAAATCTGCTGGAAGTTCATTCTTCTCAACTCAGTGCACATATAAATATAGTGTTTGAAAGCAAAAACAGGCTTTGTAGAGCCTCAACAGTTTAAATGAAGAAGTCAAAATAACACTCAAAATAAAATACCCAACCAAGGTTGTAAACTATTCTGGCAGCAGCCATTTTTAAGTTTGGCCTCCAACAGTAATAGTGTTAATATTAATAATGCTATCTTAATACGAGTACATTTTTAATTTTAGAAGAACTAGTACAAAAGACATTCCAGTACAATTATTTCTGTCAGCAAAATTAATTAACTGGACTTAGTAAAAGAATACTAAGTGTATAATAGGGTTATAATATTAAGATGATCTTTAATGGGATTTTACTCTACTTCTGGAAGTGAATTTAGAGCCAAAAGCTATATTATAATCAACCATAAGGAAGTAACTTGAAATTAAATCTTAAAAGGTACCCAGAGATGATGAAACTGGGATTTACAAAGAACATAGATGTAACATATATACAAATTAGATTCTATATTTGGATGCAGTCAACAGTAACACCTCGATTCTGTGGTGCTTTAGATCCCTGCAAGAATCTTACATTATTCAGCCATTTAATTCTTGTTTACAATGCTGCAGCTTGTTAGAACTGGCTAGCTCTTTTATAATTGTGACTGAGGAAACATTATCTGCATAATTTGATTTGAATGAGAATATTAGTAAGCCAAATACAGAACATCTCCAAGGAAAAAGCATTTGGTCACAGCCAAATGAAAAGATTTATCTGGGAAGAAGATAATTTCAGAGAAATTGCCATCTGATGTTTCTTATGTAATTCTGTTGGCCTTGACATCTACTAACACCAGAATAGCAGAACTAAAGTCTGGAAAGCACCATAGGATATGGAGTATTAGAACCCTTTGTCTTTTGCTTTGATTCTTAGATCTCAAGGACTTTAAAAATATGTTAAATAAAACATTATATATTGTACATGGAGCAGATATTGAGAGTACATTATTTTACCTGTGTGGCCTAACCTGAGGTAAATGTACACAGATAAATGTTTGGTTCTGTAATAATTTTATGATTTGGAAGAGAGGATGATGTTATCTCAGGTTATCTGATAAAATAATTGACAAATCAGACAAGAAATTTACATGAGAGTTAAGAAATAACTAAAGCTTACTGCAAACTGCTGGGAATTTGCTAGGAGATGTGTGATGCAGTAGCACTTAGTTACAGAAATCTATAAGTAGCTGATTGTTAAAGAATCAGAGAAAACAAGTTCTTCAGAGATGCTAACATAAACCAAAGGAAGAAATTAAAGGAAACAATAAGACTTTTGAAGACATGGTGATGTCTTCAGAGATCTCAGAAGTGGAGAGACCTGATTTCCCAAAGAAGAAACTAAAAGATCTCAAGAGTTAGGAATGATATAGAAGTGGGGAGCATCACATACTGAATCAGAGGAAGGCAGAGAGAAGGAAAAGAAAGAAAGAAGGGGAGGAAAATATAGCCTATACTGTGCCTAGGAAAAAGAAGAAAAAGTGAAAAGATTAGATTACATAGACAGCCTAAAGACAAGGGAAACAAGGAACAAAACTAGGTTGTCTTTTCTTTCTCTGAAACAAATAGAAAATGCAAAAGATCAAAGGGAAAAGATACTCTGTCTAACTGAGTTGCAATCCCCATGGGGTGCAAAAATACAAGGATTGCCAATAATTAATTAGCTAACACAGGAGAGAGAAGCAAACTTCATCAGCAAGGCCCAAGGAATTGGTGGAGGAGTTACTGTAGGTTTGCAGGAGCCAAGAGACCAACTGTAAAGAGATGATGATGATGATGATGATTTAAATATCCAAAGACCTGTGTGGCTTACTACATCCAAATATGCAATCAAAATACTGTAGTTAAAAACATAACAATGTTTTAAGGATTAATGAGATGGACTTAAGAAGTGCAGTTCAGAAGCACGCAATGAGAAAATTGCTATTTGCCCGTCCAGCAACTTTGGGACACTTTGCAAGGGAGGAGACACAGGTGGCTTATTTAATATGTACTCTGACTGTCTATGGAGATTCTCAGTCATCCAGGTCATGGTTGTCCCAAAGGTGCTTTTTCAAGAAGCAACTGGACTTTCTTGTTTTCCTTTGAAAACATTTCGCCTTTCACATCTAAGAAGCTTCTTGGAAGAGAAGCAAAAAATCTTCAAAGAAAAACAAGAAAATCCAGTTACCACTTGAAAAAAGCATTTGACCTTATGATATACTTCCCAAGGAGACTGCTCAGTCTGTTGTGTTGAGGGATCAAAAGGATGGACTGCTGATGTTTCAGAAGGATGCCAACTGAGTTCACATTTAGTTGTTTAATTTTTCTTGCATCTGGATGATACTGTTAAGTATTTATATATCTGTAGGTTACTATTTATTTCAAATAATTTATTTCAAATAATGAAATTGTTTTTGACTAAGTCACAACTGAAAGAAGAAAGAAAGAGAAATGTCCCTCGGCTAGCAGGAGTCTCCTTACTTGGTCTTATTTATATTAAATTGCAAATTAGCTGGAGGGATTGCATTTAATTATTAGAGGGAAGGTAACTTTTCAAACTCAAGACAGCCTCTTCTTGAAAACAAAAGCTATATGAATATGACTCCTGCTCTGCTAAGAAAATGTGAGATTAGGAACAGCATAAAAGGATAACTCATGCTGAAGGCACTTTAGCTGTCTAAAATGGACAGTTTAGTTCATTTTTTTCCTTTTGTGCATTTGAGACAAGCTGTTAAGCAAATATCTGACAAGGTTTGAAGTAGAAAATATTAGCTGATAGTGTGAATGTTGTGACATGATAAATTAATTTTGGAATTTGTTGATATGTTTACTTGTTTAAAAGTTGTCAAACTTCAATAAGATAATAGTTATTTGTTGTTGCAGAGGATGACTTAAAGATAAAATATTGTACATCTAAGGCCTCAAAAAAATAGTTTATTGGTGTTTTTCCAAAAGTTCTAAGTATGTTTGGTAACTGTTAAGTTAATGGCTTCACTGAAACAAAGATACACAAGTATTTTTTTTTAATATAGATCAATTGCTTAGATAATATCAGTGCAAAATCGCAAAGCAAGAAAGCCTAGTCTCTTATCAGTTGAATTCACTGAGAACAAATGGATCTTAACATTAGTTGGTCAAACAATCCATCTCCTCTTAGGGACAGATTATTAATGATCTTCTACCAGTACATTTTGTTCCATCTCCCATCTCTTGGAACCACCAACATCAAGATCTCAGAGACTCATCTATGATGTTCTTATTTCTGCCTTAAGAAGCAGATTGACTCTATTGATTTTAATGTAGAATTTGATATGTATGATGATTACATTCCATTTTTTTTTAAATCCCAGCCTATTTTCCTAATAGTCTCTCAAATAATTTCTCTGTCTCTGTCTCTCTCTTTCTCCCCCCCCACTCCATTTGACAATAATATTTTAAAGAATTCCTCACTAAAACCTATGATTCAGTGATGGGATTCAAATTTTTTACTACTGGTTCTATGGGCGTGGCTTGGTGGGTGTGGCAGGGGAAGGATACTCTCCAGTCAAAATCTCCAGTCAGAGGTGGTATTTGCCAGTTCTCCGAACTACTCAAAATTTCTGCTACCGGTTCTCCAGAACTGATCAGAACCTGCTGAATACCACCTCTGCTATGGTTGCTAAATACCTTCTATGATCCTTTGATAATGGACAAGTTTACAAATTCCATAAATTTATTAATCTGTCCTTCCTGAACACAGCATCTTCCCTGTAGTCCTATGAGAAAAAAAATCACAACTTTTGTGTTCCCATTATGGGTGCACAAAGTGCTTTGCTGGAGACACAACTGAGGAGTCCATCCTCTGGAAACAGCAAAAGTAAGAAAAAGAGGAGTGGGCACTTTTCATGGCTTCACCTCCTATTTAAAATACTGATTAAGATATGTTAATGTCTTAATGCTACTGTGGTTTTTGCTGTCACATTTTTCAGTCACTTTTGTCAAGGTTTTTATGGTATCTTGAGAAGGTTGCCAGAGTCATTGAAGAAAGGGCATATTAAACAGTGTGCAAAAGCCTTAGGCCACCATTGTCAGCCATGGAAGCCATTTGTTTACCTGGAAGCTTCCAGACTGCCACATTCAGTGCCTGGGTATTTGGGAGGGGGGATTTCATAGTGAGGTAGAAGTTTAGATACAACAGCATTCTTCCTTGAGAGTCAAGGACATGTTGCCCTGCACCTGGAGGGGAGTGACTGGAGGGATGTTTCCAGTTGGGATGAAGATTTAATTGGGCCATGTGATGGATTGCTGGATGCAGGGGGTAGATCTTTGATTTTCTTTTGGGAAGGGAAAACCTGGAACTCTCAGATTTGGGTTTTCCCAGATGTGCCAATATGACAACTCTAATAAAATGGAACTTTGAGGAAATGTTTGTCTCAGAGTTTATTGGTTTGGAGTTTGTTAGTTGGAATGCTGACAGCCATTAGATTTGTTGTTGTAGCAATGGTATAATGGCCATATACAATTTTGTCTCAGTCTCCTTATTAGAAGACAACTAGAAAATACAGGAAATGTTCAGTATTCAAAAGCAGGATAAAGCAGAAAAACACCTTTCATAGGTTAAAATGGCAAGTACACTTGAGCAACAGACACCTGGTTCCCATAAACATAAATGGAATGGTACCCTAAGTACCATCATTGTTAACACCTGTATATTTCCTACCATTTCATGCCAAAGTGACTCCATGTTGTTCTTTTTTATTGATCCTCAGTTCAACTTTGTAAGTTTTAGCATATCTTAGCCCTTTTAGACTGTTGGCCTTCCTCAAAAGTGGTTTCTTGCTTTCTACACTTCCATAAAAGACCATTCCTGATGAAGCTTCTTCAGATTGCAGAAGGGTCAACTTGATATCCAGATGAAGCTGCCAGATGCTGAGTCAGGTCCTTGCTGGACTTTCTCCAGTCTTTCAAAGAAGAAACTTTGAGGAATTTCTCATCAGAATTAGAAAGTTTTCTTGGCCTTCCAGTCCTTTTTTGTCCTTGACTTCCCCTGATTCCTCATTGTTCTTTATAACAACTTGGATATCACATCTTGTATATCCAGTTATTTTGCTGATTTCCCTTTGAGAGTGGCCTTGCAGATGCAAAAGTATGATTTTATGTTTGTCAAATTCTAGCACGATTCCAATGAATTTACATCCACAGAACCTGACCTTTTTGTCAATTTGGCATAGGTGTTTCCAATGACAGTACTTAGGATTCCATTCCATTTAGGTTCATGGTACAAGCCCATCCCCTCTCTATTATTCATTAAAACATATATATATATTTTACGTTTTTTTACAATTCTAAAAAAATGGAGATGCAGTGGCTTTAATGAAACAAACCATTAAAACAGCACAACTTCAAACAGCTGCAGCAGTTTGCGGTCTTCTCTTAGGCATAAAAACTTTTCAGTGTTTTCCAATGGTCAGACATTTTCATTTTAATTATATCCAGAGTCCAGGGAGTCTTGTCAACTATCTAAGACCTACAGATACTTTGTGGATACATTGGGATGAAGCCAAGAGAATGATTATACAGAATTGGAAGGTTAAAACTATTCGTCCTGCAACAGTGGATTGTTGACACGTACTCTTTATCTTCATTTGAATTGGGCAAAAGGAAGGCAAGAAAGAAGATTACCAAGCAATTGATTTAAATTTCCTTCAGTTATTTTGTTTATGAGTTCATATTTCCATTTAACTTTTTGTCCATATCATACATTGTGTCTGTTGCTATTAACTTGCAAATGGATGTTATGGTCTGGTAGTATTTGAAATATCCTGAAATTGGCGTGTCCTCCCCTCCTTCTCCAAGTTTAAAAGTAGAAATGCAGTCTAGAAATGCAGTCTTGCAATCTTGTAATCTTGGTTACACAGCCTATTCTCATTCTTCCAGGAGTTTCTCTGCATTTACCATCTATCCATACCTTTTATTCTTTCTTTTTTTTTAATGTTGGGACTTGAGATTATATGGAATATGAAAAATGCAAAGTAGTCCTGTAGTGTGTTGAAAAATCAGCCCTTTATATCAGTCTTAATGCTAACAAGATCATTGTTTCATTTTCCAACAAAACCTAATTCGATATTATGAAAGAAACACTGACTGCTGGCACTTAAATGGGTGAGAAGTCTTATAAGCAAGTTCTTCAAAGCAATTATTTACCACTTTGTCCTGTAATATGAAGAAAAGGAGAGGAAGAGAAAGGAGAAGATGACACTCAACCTAAACAAAGCTTTTACTATCTATCATCTGAAGACACATGGCCCTACAGGGATAATGTATAACTTACTGCTCCTAAGTATTTGCAGTATAAATAGTGTTTATTAGATTACACTGAGATGAACATTTGGGGCAAGTCAGTTTGAGTCAGGTTAAATAGGCAATTTTGCTGTTTAGTTAAATAGGCAATTTTGCTGTTTAGTTAAATAGGCAATTTTGCTGTTGTACAGAGGTGGTAGATAGCTTCCGCTTTTTAGAATCAATCATCAACAGTAAAGGATCAAGGAATATTCTGCAGACTAGCATTTGGTACAGCAACTATAAAGCCTTGGGAACAATATTCAAATGCTATGATATAGCTATACTTACACAGGTCAGACTTCCTTGGTATTCAAGCCATGGTATTAAGGAAATAGCAGTTGGAGTTTGAAGAAGCAGGATAGGAAGAATATTGATGCCTTTGAGCTCTGGTGTTGGAGATGACTCCTGAGAATACCATGGCCATCCAAAAATGCAAACAAATGGATCAACAAACAAATCAGTGCACAATTCTCACTTGAGGCACAAATGTCGTGGCCCACACTCTCTTACTTTGGACACATTATGCAAAGACCTAGCTCTCTAAAGAAGGTTCTACATGTAAAAGAAAAGGTGGGAAAGGTGGAAAGAAAGAAAAGAGGAAAATCAGTAATAAGGTGAATGCACTTAATTACAATGAAAATAGGTGCACTGCTTGGAAGAATTGAAAAACCAAGTTAGGGATAGATTGGCATGGAGAAAAGTTATGTGGATGCTAAAATTTGAGAATAACTTGATGGCCCATAATGAATGCTAGCATGCCTCAATATATTGGTGAAAGCATTTCTGTGATGCCACTGAACCATTTCCAGTGCAGCCCATCCCAATGAATTGCTGATATTTTTCTCCCTTATTTCCAATCCATATTTATGACAAATCTTTGAGATTGCAAGGCAGAAATTTTATTAATTATAACTCTGGTCCTTTAGCATAAGAGTGACATGAAAATGCGTGCTTTCTGGTTGGTTGGTTGATCCATCCATCCATCAGGTCACTGGTTGACTTCTGTTGTAAAAGCAAGGCCTGCAAAACAATTACCATCACTACTGATGTTGCCACTATTGGATGTTGCACTCTTAAGCATATTTGACTGCTGGGCAAATGGGAAGACTCCCAAGAGGTCGCTCCTGTTTCTGTTTTGAACCTGGCCTATTGTTAATTAAACAAGCCTCTGAATATAAGAGATAGTGGAACTCTCTCTCTTATTTTACTCTCTTCAAAATATAGTTTGAATGGATTGGAGGCTTTTTTTATTCTCATAGATTTCCTAACCTACTTTTTTTTCTTGTTGTTTAGTATTCTGAGAGGTGGGGGGAAAGGAAAAAGACAACAAGCAGCAAGGTGGATGGACTCAATTACAGCAGTGATTCACCATTTAGCAAGACAAGCTTCATTAACAAGCTAGGCATTAATTTAACAGTAAACATGCTTCCATGTTTTTCCATAAAAAGCTGGTTTCATAGTGTTCATAAAAACAAATGTGGGTTGATTTGAAAATTGGCTGGATAAGTAAAAGGCTTTGTTTACGTGGGCTCTGTGTGTGTGTTCATTGTTCCATGAAAAAGTATTTTCTAGATGGAAGAGATTTATTTTTATTTTATTTATTTGTTAAACATGTACAAGATAATAAGCATAAGTAGAAACATAAACAAGAACAAGGGAGTAAATAAAGATAAATGGGGACAGTAAAACAGGGATAGTAGGCACGCTGATGCGCTTATGCATGCCCCCTTTATGCAAGAACCTCTTAGGAATGGGGTGAGGTCCACGGTTGAGAGTTTGAGGTTGAAGCTGTGAGGGATTGAGGCTGTAACAATAAAGTCTCGGGTAGGGCATTCCAGGTGTTGATCACTCTGTTGCTGAAGTTGTATTTTCTGCAATCGAGTTCGGAGCAGTTTGTCTTGAGTTTATATCGGGTTTTTTTTCCCCCCATGTATTATTGTGATTGAAGCTGAAGAAATCATTGACAAGCAAGATGTTATAGCACACAATTTTGTGAACTATGCTTAGATTGGACCGCAGGTGGCATAGTTCTAGATGGTCCAGGCCCAAAATTTTGAGCCTTACAATGTAGGGATTTACAACATTCCAAGTGAGTGCCAAGTTCTCTTTATAGATACTGATTTTTTTTCCATTTATTTATTTTGCAATGGTTCTTATCATAAGCTGGAAAGTTCCTAAGCTCCATCCATGTCTGAATGATACTCAACACTGATAGGTTTTCACTTGCACAGAGGCACTATGTATGTTATCTAGCTGCATTCCACACAGCAACCCTGTTATTCCATATACTAAGATGAATAGAAATATTATCTCTAAGTCCAGTTAGTGACCATGTTTACACAACAGGCTGACTCTGTTAGCTATTCTCCTCCCGAAGCCAATATTTATTCTGATGGACTGCCAAGACACAGTTTACAGATAACCTCGTGGAAAGGAAGCAGACATTTTTATTATTTATTGAATTTCTTCCCCACCATAATCAATTAACTTTTGGTGGCTTACAATGAGGAAAACAATGACAATTTCAACATCTATATAAAATACAAATACAAAATAGTGAATGAGAATAAATTAAAGAGAATGAGAGGAAAAAAATGGCACCATAAACCAACAAAACCATGGAAATGCTATTAGTATTCTAATTCAGTGTTCCTCAACCTCAACAACTTTAACACATGTGAACGTCCACTCCCAGAATTCCCAGCTAGCATGGGGAACTCTGGGAATTGAAATCCATATGTCTTAAATGTCTGAGATGAAGAAACATTGCACTAATGCTCAAAATCATGGGTAGCAATTAATTTTCCCAAGGAGCCGCATGAGAAGCTAAGATTGTTCTGAAGGGCCAAATTGATAGTACTTTGAAGGTATGTAAGCATGACATATTAAATTGAAAAACAAATCGTTGTTGCCTTCAAAACAAAAGCAATGCACCTATTTGCATTTGATTTTTAATTTTGGATTTACCTCACATGGACTAGACAGAGATGGCCAAAGAGCTGGATCTGGCCTGCGACCATAAAATGCCAGGTCTACTCCAAATGATTCAGTTTATAATAGATTCTTAAAGACCAGCACTGAGAAGGCAAACTTAATCTCCATGGGGAAGCTGTGCTAAAATAACAGCACTGCTCTGAGAAGTTTCACCATCTCACCTTGCTTCTGGGAGTCCAGAATAACTAGCAGCTCATCCTTATGAGAATGAATAGGTCAGGCTGATTTAGTTGAGAAAAGGCAGTCCAATAGTTAGCCATTTAGATTTATAGAACTTTGATTTATATACCACACCATAGTGCTTTACTATACTCTCTGAGCAGTTTACAATGTCAACATATTGGCCCCTACAATCTAGGTACCAATCTCAGAAGGATGGAAGACTGAGAACAACCTTGAACTCTTGTCAGGATCAAAGTCCAGGTTGTGGACAGAATTTGCCTGCAATACTGCATTTTAATCATTGAACTAGCAGCATTCTATCTAAATAACAAAGCACAAGAGTTTTACAGAGCCATGGTGGTTCAGTGGCTAGAATGCAGTGCTGCAGGCTACTTCTGCTGAATGCCAGCTGCCAGAAGTTTTCCAGTTCAAATCTCACCAGGCTCAAGGTTGACTCAGCCTTCCATCCTTCCGAGGTGGGGAAAATGAGGACCTAGATTGTTGGGACAATATGCTGACTCTGTAAACTGCTTAGAGAGGGCTATGAAGTGGTATATAAGTTTAAGTGCTATTGCTATAGGTCAGTTCTAATTAAAATGTACTCCTCTACCCAGTTGTTCCTCCACCCCAATAATTGGGAATCTTTCATTTTCTTGCATGTCTAAAAAAGAAAGAAAAGAATAAGAATCCATATCCAGATTTAGGCCAGGGCAGACAGATTAGGGGAGATTTGTTCATTCCCCATACATTTTGCCCCATTTCCACAATGACTCTTTCATGTACAAATTAAAATCAGTATAACAATTGTGCAACTTTCCCCCCTCGCGGGGGGGGGGGTATTTAATGCGGGAAAGCATGATTCTAATATATAGTGCTTTCAACTTCCACCTTAATTTGGGTGGAGGTATAGAAAAAAAATCCACCAAATATTTTCTGCCAAATTTCATTGACATGACCTTGGAGTGTGCTGGGTTCATAAATGAGATTCTGAGATTTCTCATTTGTGATACAGTATGCCAGATTACTTTGTAATAAAACCAACTCATGATTGAATTAGCTGCAAATACTTGAAATCAAGTACAGAAAAGTATAAACTTTTCCAGTAGAGAGAAGTTCCCTGAAGATGGGCTCCAGGATGAGTCTGGAAGCTTGGAAGAGTAAACTTCTGGTGTCTGACCATATTGGATTTCACAACATTTTCCTGGGACAGGAATATTTGCCTTCATTCATGAGAATATAAACTGCCCAAAATTTAGCAGATATTTGATAACAAAAAAAAAGAGGGTTTTTTTTTCTATAGCACTTTTTGAAGTAGCCCTTTTGGTCACTTCACTGAATGTCCCCTCTTCTGTTGTAGCCTCATATCTTAATAACAATTTTCTTCTCCTAATAGAAGTATAGAGATAAGGTATGCAACATTTATTATATAAACATCAGCTGACCCTTGGAAAGGAGGAGGGACTGAGAAAGAAACTTAACATTGTTTCACATTGAAGAGAATGTATGCCAAGCTTTCCATATTTCTATTATTTTATTCTATTACAATATAGTGGAATTCTATCACTTCTTTTGCGGTGTTTCCTGAGCTATGTTCCCTTAAAGGTAAAAATAAAGGTTTATCCTTTCTAGGTCATGTCCAACTCTAGGGACCACTACTCATCTCCATTTCCTAGCCAAGGGAACCACTGTTGTCCAAATATACTTCCATGGTCATTTGGCCAACATGGCTATATGCCAAAGTGCATGGAACACTGATGTTCCCACCAGAGTGGTACCTATTTATCTATTTGCATCTTCATGATTTTGAATTGCTAGGTTAGCAGGATCTGGGGCAAAAATAGGAACTCACCCCGATGTGTAGTACTTGGATCTAGAACAGCCAACCTTCCAGTTGACAAGTCCAGCATCTTAATCACATTCTCTCATCCTATAGTCCACCCACAATTTTTGAGAGGGTTGGTAGGAAGTTCATAAAACCAGTTCTAGCAAAGAAAATAGCCAGTCTGTTATTGTCATAATAAGATGACATTCTAATAACAATTTGTCCTAAGGAGTTAAGGTTGATCAGTCTGATGGATTTCTTTTTACTTTATTCACTGGGAAATTCTTAAATCAGTAGCTTTACATGGCTGCTTAATGCCATCTCAAAAACAATTAAGAATTCATTAAATTCAATTGCATATTTATTTGTGGGCCACAGAACTGCCAATAAAACATTACAGATTTTATTTAAAGGACCATAGTCTAATCACTGTTTGTTACTCATTTAAAAAAGAAGAAGAAAGCACATGCATATCCATCCACATAAATATACACACATTAGATTGTGCTGGTACAATGACTTTCAAAATGTATAAACTCTTTTTCTGCTGGTCTTCTGTTGCACTAGTGTAAATGCAGTGTTGCATGAAATTATACTAGTTAGGATGACAGTTCACCGGAGTTAAATTCATGAATATCTTGGAGAAATATAGGAGTGAATTAAATATGTAAAATGTTCAGATTTTTTAAATGGGAAATTCAAATTACTGAAGCTGTCTTTTATACATCTAGTGCTGAGTATTGACACTGAGATAAACTGGAACAAAGAGCTTTCTCCCCTTTCCTAAATTTCACTGCTGAAATGTCTCCAGATAATTTTGGAATATTTGCTGAATGTTGTCTAGGTATTTGGTAGTCTGTTTGACAACCAATTATGTTTGATTTCAAAATGTAATGAGTGATATAGGATCACTGTAGCATAGCCTTGCTTATTTGATTGCAATTATATCTGCTATGCCACCATACCTAAAAAGCTTTTCAAACTTTATCTCTCTAGGGAGCATTTCACACATCACGTTTTCTGTCAAGAAGTCCTTAACATCTACTACAGAGTTCTTGCAATATTGCACTTTTTTTTTTTCACTATCAGGATACACACCAGAGCTGAAGGGTAAATCAAGCTTTCCAGACACTTAACTCCTTATTCAGCATTTGGCTTCACTTGGAAGAAAACTCTTATGAATGCCTGGCCTAATCAGAATTGATAGAAGAATGAAGTCTTAAACAACATAGTTGATTGCCCACTAAGGAGCAAAGCAGTTTTCATATACTATGCCCTAGACGCAGGGGTCTTCAAACTTGACAGCTTTAAGACTTGTGGACTTCAACTCCCAGAATTCCTCCTCCAGTCATGTTAGCCCAGGAATTCTGGGAGTTGAAGTCCACAAGTCTTAAACTTGCCAAATTTGGGGGCTCCTGCTACAGAGATTCAAATCTAGATCTTTTCCTATTGTGTTAACTTGAAGACTTCTTTGGTGGCCTTGAATGATTCGAACCTGAATAATGGTCCTTTCTAGCATGCAAACAAATGGATATTAGCTTTCTATCTTTGGGTTTTATACAACCCTTTTTTATTATCTCCCTCTTCCCTTGAGCCTGGAAATGTTGATGATTCTTCCCACCTCTGTCTGGCCATGGCAGTTTCAAGGCAGCTTTCTCAATCTCGCTTTTTTCATGATGCACTGTAATGTAGATCAGTCTTCTCCAATCTTGCTGTCTTCTAGAAAGCTTCTATTAGATGACAATTTCCTGAAACACTGTATTGCGGAAAGGGGCTGTATTGTGGAAAGGTCATGTAAATAGTCTATATTCTAAATATAAGCTCAATGTTTTTTAACAGCAATACTGCCTATTCTTTAATTACATCATTTCTGTTCACATCTTTCTTTGTTCTCTTGACTGCAATGAGATGATGACATTGCCAAAATAGCATATTACTTCTCCCTCCTGGGTTTGTGAAGACTCTTTTTAGACTCTTTTAGTGTGTTTTTCCAGAATATTGAGAGGCAGGTAGGATACCACTCTGTAGCGAATCATATTATTGGGAGGGATCTCAGAAGTCCTGTAATCCAACCCCCACTGAAGGATCCACTGGAGTATTTTTGACAGATATCATCTGATCTCTGAATGTTGCTTTGAAAGAGTTAAAGACAAGGAACTGATCCATCAATTGGTATAATGGACAGAGAAAAATAAAGCACAAGACAATCAGAAAGCCGCTTTCCCATTTAAGATAAGTTTGTCTGAGAAGGAGAAGAGTCTTCATTTTTGCCTTTGTATTTGGTGTAAAAATTTTCTTCCTCCTCCAAGATGCCCAGTGATACAACTATGAGCAAAGCCTCAGCCATCAGCAACTGTATTGGAATCTTATGAATTTAGTTGAGAAAGATGAAATTTCATTTTATAGTGTCCTTCTTTTGCAGTGCATGTGAGTGATTTGTTTGCCACCAGTGGTGGGTTTCAAAAAAAAATATTACCGGTTCTGTGAGCGTGGCTTGGTGGGCATGGTGTGGTGTAGATTGATGGGCTGGGTGGGCATGGAAGGGGAAGAATACTGCAAAATTTCCATTCCCTCCCCATTCCTGGGGGAAGCTTACTGCAAAATCCCATTCTCTCCCCATCCAACTAACCTGCTTTCCAGCTCCATTCTCTTGTGCAGGGCAACAAAAGAAGACCCAGCCAATCAGTTGGGACTCAAGAGGCAGAGAATAGATGGGAGCAGGGCCAGCCAGTTCTCCAAACTGCTCAAAATTTCTGCTATCAGTTCACCAGAACTGCTCAGAACCTGCTGAATACCACCTCTGATTGGCACCATATGTTTTATTTTCATTCAAAATTGTGAAGCATTATCCTTTTGCTTTTCTTCCCTTTCGTTGCAAAAAAGATGGATTCATTGTTCTAGCTTTTGATTGTCTATATCAGGGGTATCAAACTGGCAGCATGTCTTCTGGATATGTCATGTGAAAGCCACATCTACCCCACGAGTTTGACACCTGTGATCTACATGAAGCCTCTGTGTTTCACTGGAAGTTTCACTGGAATGCTGGCTAGTGGCCAGTCCTATGAATTAGTCTTTGTTAGTTAAAGACTTCCTTGAATAAAATTACATTCCTAAATGTGCAGAACTACATAGTATTTTTGGCAACTGAATTAAAAGTACCCTGCCAGTGATCTTCTTTTGTTATTTTACAGGCCTGCAATTCTGTGACATTCTCCCAATTAAGTAGTAATCATATCAAATCCTAGTCAGATTCATGTCAACAAAAATCTACCTGGTTTATTTATTTATTTGCATACAGCATCTACAGAGATCATACAAGCACTAATAAAATACTAATAAAACACATATGTGCAAACACAAACATAAGCTTAAATAAAACATCAACAAACACACACGCGCGCACAGAGTACACATATGCATACACATACAGGCAATATAAATTTACAAGATACAATATTATGTTAAAGTAAAACCATGATAAAATCACCACAATATGGAGCCACAGAATTGCAGTAGCATATATGTTATGATTTGATATCTAAGGAAGCTACCCATCTATCTGGTTTTAGAATGGAATGGAATGGAATGGAATGGAATGGAATAGAATAGAATAGAATAGAATAGAATAGAATAGAATAGAATAGATGGAAGGGACCTTGGAGGTCTTCTAGTCCAACCCCCTGCCAAGGCAGGAAACCCTACACCATTTCAGACAAATGGTTATCCAACATCTTCTTTAAAACTTCCAGTGTTGGAGAATTCACAACTTCTGGAGGCAAGTTATTCCACTGATTAATTGTTCCAACTTTCAGGAAATTTCTCCTTAGTTCTAGGTTGCTTCTTTCCTTTATTAATTTCCATCCATTGCTCCTTGTCCTGCCCTTGTCCTGCTCTTGGTGTGGTTGTGATGGGATCATCCCAGATGCCTTGAAATTTCCTAAGACAACATTCTTGTTTCATCCTGATGATACTTAGCTTTTTGTGGAGTCTTTGGTGCTTTCTGAATTTGGTTGTCTGCTGGAGATATTTCATAACCCAACGAGAAAACATTCTCAATGTGAGAAAGAGTGAAGTTTGCAGCAGCTTATAACTAGCTCTGTCAGCCTTGGTAGGGCTTTGATTGTGTCTTTAATGGTTCCTTAGAGTACTGTTTTCTGTCTGATTGTTTGCTGTTAATCCCTGCTTCTGAGTATTGGCTGCTGGAGAAGATGTGGTTTTGGTATTTTCTTTTTAACTTTTTTTATTGCCTTTTCTGTATGGTGTGCAAATGTCATTTATTTCTATGTGTTTATTGATGGCTGATTGCCAAGGTACCAATTTTTTTTTTAGTATTTTTGAATTTTTCTTGGTTAAGCTTGGCTGCTCTTTGTTTCCCAGTTGAAATTTTGTCCCAGTTTTACACAGATGGGAAAATTAATATAATATCTGCTCTGGATATTTGACAGTAAGAGGCTCAAAACAGACACCTTCTGTTGTGAATTAATAAAGTGCTTGAATAACGATTATTAAAACCTTAAAGAAAAGTGCAGGGTTCTGACTCTGTGCTTCTGATTGGCCGACAATAGCGACATCGGATTGGTCCATTCAGGAGGATCTGATTGGCTATTAGCAGGCCTCTCTCATTGGTTAAGGGAGCCAACGCTTCCTGTTTCTTATTGGCTGTTTAAGTAGAAGCTTGCCTATATAAAGGGCCATTGCCCCGTAGTTTTTGCTCTGTTCCACAATGTTAAATAAAGAGTTGAAGTCACTGTTCATGGTCTCGTCTCCACTCCTTGCGCCCATGCGCAGAACTTAACACCTTCAAAACAGACTCACCCATATTCCTTAGCTGATGGGATCTGAGGAATGCCCATCCCTGCCTGACCATATTAGACAGTATTTATATTGCCTTAAACAACCCTGTTATCTATTATCATTGTCTATGGTTGTGAGGTAGGAATGGAACCATTGTGATATCCAGTATTATGAGCGCTGAAAACTTGTTTTGCATTTGTTGGTTGCTTGCATGAATCCCTCTTACCAATGTAAATAATCAATTAACACTTCCAAAATTTCACTGATTAAAAAGTACATACTCATCTATACTTACAGGACCTCTAACAGCAAGGATAATTAACTATCACCTCACATTGCTTTAAGCAGCTTGTCTGCTGACTTTCAATTTGTTTAACCAGTAATAATCTGCTTTCTGCTGCTTCTGGCTTTCACAGATTATACAGAAGAAAATAGACAAATTATTTTTAATATTGATATTATATCCTGTTTTTCAGATGCTCTGCGGTACCCAGAGTAGAGAGCAACCATTTAGGCCTTTATGAAGTTTTTTAAAAAGTCTAATATGAGAAAGGAGTGACATCGGATAATAAATCTTTTTTAAAAATCCACACTGCTTGTTGAGTAAATGTTCTCCTCAGCAGATCTTGACCATTTCTACAAAAACAACCTATAGAGCAGAGGGCTCCAAACTTGGCAACTTTTAGACTTGTGAACTTCAGCTCCCAGTATCCTCCAGCCAGCTGGCTGGAGAATTCTGGGAGTTGAAGTCCACAAGTCTTAAAGTTGCCAAGTTTGGGAATCCCTGATATAGAAGATCTCAGATTGGCCTCCAGTGGCACGAAATTTCATAGTTTCATAAAGAACTATTAGTCTAACAGTAAGTTGAAAAATATCTCCTGTTACCAAGAGGACGAATACTGGTCCCAGTGTTTTCATGATATTTAACTGCATGAATGCAACTAGCCCGCATGTATTTTATATTTAGTATTCATTAGCTTCAAGGAGAGCCTCCTGAAATACAATCAACATTTTTGAGAGGCATATTCAATTATACACAGTAGTAAGAACAATTGTCCTCTATTGCCATCAAGGACTTGGGCTGCTTGACCTTTCTTGAAGTCCCTATTTAGATAAAGGCAATAACAGCAATTATTGTACATTAATTACATCCTACAAGTCACTCCACATCTAACTGGACAGTCCAAAGAATTAAAATAATCATTCCGCTGCCATGTGATTTGAAAATGTGGATTTAATGACCAGCCTTGCTCAGAACATTCTATTCAAATGTTCTGCGATTCTAACCAGATTAATTTTATTCCATCCAGATTTATTCTGTTTACAGATGTTACTGCCTGATCAATGTGATTTTATATCTCTGAATAAGCTACATGTTGCTTTGATATATGTAAAATATACAACATTGCTTTTTAACAATATTAATTTTATTATTATTGTTATTAAGTTTTCTTACAATTTGTATTTTCTGTCTCTGAATTTGTTTTCCTTTTCCTTTTGGAATTGGTCAATGTTTCTAACAAAATGTCTTGTACTTAATTGTGTTATATTCTGAGATGGTTGTATTCTATTGGTAAAACGCAGAAACGGTGAGAATATTTCATTCAGATCTTGGAATAAAACTTTTGGAGCACCCAAGTTTGTTCCTGGTTTACAGCTGTTGAATTATTCCATTGTTATGTAAAATTGTGTCTTTTGAGGTTGAAAATGACATTTGGACTGCTTTGTAGATGTCTATAATTCATTGACAATACACAGCATAAAAATTGTAACAACCACTATGATGAACATGTCTTAAGGACATGATTAATCTCACAATATATGGAAAAATTCAACCATAATTTTAACTGTGAGCATGCAACCATAATTTCAATGTGAGCATCCTAAAAGATAATGGTAAACATTATCACACATACACACATACACACTAGTTGTTTCTGGCTCTAGGGGTCAGTGCTCATCTCCATTACAAAGCTGAAGAGCCAGTGCTGTCCAAAGATGTCTCCATGGTCATGTGGGTGACATGGCTAAATGCCAAAGGTGCATGGAATGCTGTTACTTTCCCACCAAAGTGGTCCCTATTTTTCTACTTGCATTTTTACATGCTTTCAAACTGTTAGGTTGGCAGAAGCGGGGACAAGTAACGGGAGCTCAATCCGTTACATGGTGCTAGGGATTTGAACCACCAAACTGCTGACCTTTCTGATCTACAAGCTCAGTGTCTTAGGCACTGAGCCACCATAGCTAAATAATAATAAAAAAAAAATGTTACAGAATTCCTGGAAGCTTGCCATTCAGACAAATCAGTCATTAATGGACACATAGAAATAAACCATTTTTTTTTTTTACAAAGAGACAATAAAAAGCTAAGAACAAAACAAAAAACAAAAACAGAACACATCTTCTCCAGTATCATCACCCAGGTTAGTTGAGGAACAGTCTTGTCCCTGGCATATCCATCCTGTGCCAACAGAGGAGGTGTGCTGTGGGCCCCATCAAACAGGATATTCCAAATAGAAGGATCTGGAGAAGAGCTTCTCTGCCATTGCTCCTGCCCTTTGGAATATCTTGCCTACCTGAGTGTGGTCAGCTCCCACCTTCCTTGTTAAGCCTGTGTTCCCCAACCAGGATTAAGGAGACAAGCTAAACAGAATGTGCAGTGTTAGTCAGATAGGCACACAGATAAATGAGTGAGATAAGCTTGTATGTTTGTTAACATACAGTAAAAATAACAGATACGCTTGTGTTATCAAAAATATAGTTTATTCCATTTAGAGTTTTATAGCATAGTCAAAATAACAGTCCATTAGTCATGTATCGTTTTAGTCAGTCCATTCAAGGATATTCAGTTAGCAAAGTCCGTGTAGAATATCCAATGTCAGTTCACTTACAATAAATCAGTCCTCTCACAGTTGATAAATCAACAGTCCTTTCTCTCTCCCGTTCCAGTAGGGGAAAAACGTAGTCTTCAGTTTATCCAGGATTCAGGGATCATCAAGCCAGAGAGAGCAAGCTGCCGTGCCTTGCTTCTTTTATGGTGCTTTTACAACCACTCCCTTAATTACATTCTTGCAGTTAAAGTTACAGACACTTTAACTAACAAACTATGATAACATATTTATTATTTTACCTAAACCAGTTAGGGTAAACAATGTTATCCCTAACATTCTTGACTTAAGAACCTTAACACTTAGCTCTACCAATTGACCTGGAGCTCCAATAGGGAGCATCACACTGGAGGTGGCTGATAGATTAATAACAGACCCCACATTTCCCCCTCTCCTCCCCATCTTTTAGAGTGGATAATTTATGCCTTTATATTTTATTTGAATTATATACATGTTTTGGCATAGTTTTATTCTTTTTAACATTATAAGCCACCCAGAATTACCCTATGTAAAAAGTCAATGCCACACCCCCACCAAAACTGGAAGTGCAAGCTATTGTACATAAACAGGGAGCAAATCCCTCATTGAATGAACTTCAAGTAAAACAAGCAACTTCAAAGAGCACCAAGGACCTCACAATTCAACCGTGAGTTACATCCTTTTGGTGCACTACATTTGTCACAACCACAAAGGAGCACTGGAAAGGCAATTCTGTCTCAAAGGGGAAGTATAGAATAGCTTAGATCAGCAAAGCTGGCTTGCTTGAAGGTGTTCAGGTTTTATGCTACCAAATGAAAGTTAACGAGTAAAATACAAATTCTCTCCTCATTGATTGCCAGAGCAGAGGTCATATTGATTTTTCTCACTTGTGTAAATCTATGACAGAAACTTGATACCACAACATATGTTTTGCTTGTATATGGTCTTCACCACTAAAAGTTCACAAATGATGTTGGTTCCTGAGAACCTATTGTTATTTGCATTTACCAATTTTAATCAGCTTTCTGTTCTGCTCCTATTACTGGCTTCTGCCTAAATAAAATATTCATGAAAATTTACTGAGATGCTTTTTTAAAGAAAGAGTTTAGATATGGTAGAAAGAAAGTCTACACATTCCTGCTTGGATTTCTTGCTAAAATAACTTTCAGGGGCAATATTTTTTTTTTCTATTTGATGATTAAATGTTTTAAACTGTATACAAACTCTCTAGGGTTTTTTTCCCTTCTCTATAATAAAACAGATACACCTGGATGTGATGTAAGAGTTGTGGAGATGGATTGGGAATGGAGATATCCAAATTCAAATTCATCTTTAACGCTGGCACTTCACTGGTTGTTTTGAACCAATCTTTCTCTCTCATTGCTACTGTGCTGTCTGAGATAAAAGGAAGCAAGATCTTTTTGTTTGCCACCTTGAGGTCTTGAACAAAAATGATGAAAAATGAAAACAGAGGCATCCACATAATCCGATACTTTTGTCAAAAAGATGAAAGCATCATTACAACATTGGAACAGAAGCTCCATTCTTTCCGTACACACATGTGACATCACAGTGTGATACAGAAGGACATGTGTTATGTATGTGTTATGTCAATCTGATTCTGTTTTCATCATTTGTTCCGCTCCCTCATGCATTCCACTGGATATAAATTTAACAAATAAATAAATGAATGGTGCTATGGCACTTACTCACCAAGCCATCACTATTTCTTTCCTTAGACAAGCAAAGAATCGAAAGGAATAGATAGAAAAGGTTCAGTATAGTCAAATGTTAATTTGTAATTTTAAGTAAAATGTTCTTTTGAAAGTCCCTCCCCCCCACATACACACACTATAATTTGGGTGTCAGTCAATAAAAATCAGTCAATTTTTACTATGGTAACAGAACAGCAAGTAAAAGCATTAAAACAATAATAACAAATAAAAATAAAAGACAGAATGCTATATTGTGGTTGGTAGTGGATTAACAGTGGACAGTTAGTTTGCCTAATTTTACATACAGTAGAGCAGAATTTGGCCACGTTCAGAGAAACTACTACATATTGACCTGATGACATGTAAAAAGAGCAATATTTCCTGGATATTTTATTAGGCAAGGTGTTACAAATTAAGTCTGTGAGTCCTCAGAAGATGCAGTATAGCAGTCATGAGTTATACTTTCAATGGCCCCTTGTCCAAAGGAGCAACTCATATGTTTGGGGGGGGGGGTAGGTAGGTATACGTAAAGGTATGTGTATAGGTATATAAGGGGGTGTGTGTGTGTGTGTGTGTGTGTGTGTTCAAATTGTGTAAACCTTGGGTGCATAATTTTGAGGAATGCCTAGAATTTCTGTGTTGGATCAAAGACTATTTTCCAAAAATGTGTCAGGCAAGGAGCCTTGATATTTGAAGTTTTTGGGGATCTTAAGATGTGATTGATTTCTCCTAGCTATCATCTAAACAAAAAACAGAGCAGGTCATTTTGGAGACATTCTCATTAGTAGGTTCTGTGGTTCTGACAGGCCACTTTCTAAGCCTCAAAATATTGAAATATTTGGATTTTAAACAGTGCTACTTTTTTTTAAATGAAGTAATTACAGTAGCAGCTAAGGAGGACCCAGCTGGATTAAAATAGGTGCGCAGAGTTTTGATATATACATGTATGTATTTCTTTTGCAGCTACTTGACAGCCCTGTTGATGGTGGGGACATGCTCGCAAAAGCCCAAGTGTAGAACATAAAAATGCCACCACACCGAAGGCAAAGATCTGAGAGAATTTCATTTGACATTTCTCCCTCAGGTTAATAAATATTCATCTTCTGCTTTCTGAAATCTTACAGTGAGCATACGAATCCATGAAACCATGGCATCTTTTCCATATCGTCAAGTCTGAAAAGCCTGCAGAGGCACATAGCACATGACATAAGCTAACACGCTGTTAGTTAGTGTTCTTATAAACATCCTTCCCTTCCTCAGGTTATGCTTTCAGTTTTTAATCCAACAGTCTAATACGTGAGAGACTATCAAGCTGCACGAAGAATAAGCAACTTCGGATATCACATATCTCTAGGACCTGTCTGTATGATCCTGGGAATTGGAGAGGGGTCAGCTTTAATTACAGAGTGAGAGGGAAACAAACAATAGCAGTAATCCTGGAGGTAACAAAGTTTTGAGTTAGCTAGCAGTATATAACAAAACCAAACTAAATCAAAAACATATCCAAAGGAAGCTGAACAATGTTCTGATGTCTTGGAAGTAAATTAGATAACAGCCCTGATATGTTAATCCAGGGTAAGAACTAGGAGTGACAGATGATCTCTCAAAAACATCCTTTATTCTCTCACCTTTGCTTCCTGATATATTAAGGATATTGGATTGAATTCTTTATTTCCTAATATTGATCCTTGCTACTTCTTCAGTCTACTTAACTAGTTTTCCTGGAGTTTTTATTGTCATAGACAGAGAAGATCTAAGCTTAGATAGTGAATTTGTGGCCCAAAGTCACCTGTATTTTCTCACAGCATCCCCTGCAGATCCAGGATTATTCCAAAAGTTGTTGCCAAATTGGATTTTTAATTCAAAGGAGAAGTGACTACATATATGAGAAGTAATAATGATCATCCATGATTAATTTAACTGTAATATGAAATGAACTATTTCAATTGCATTAAATAGTTTTAGTTTTGGTTTTCCTAAAATGGATTTCACCCACTTTTTAAGGACCTATGGTCTCTGGCACAACTGTCAAAAATCAAGGGTATCCTTTGGTACTCATAAAATAATGCATTCCTGATATAAATCTTTGTAGAGTTGAATTCTTGATTAACATTGGATAATTTAGTGGTGTTGTGGCCTAGAGGTGGAGCTCTCAGGAGTCTGTAAGTTAGGTAGAGGTTAGGTCTGTAAATCCTAGGTAGAGGTGGCTATTTCTCTCTCTGGGCACAATAGAATATATCTGCTGAATATAACTCCACATTGGCAACAGGAAAGGCATCCAGCCAGTAAACATTCAGCTCCATTCAGTTGAGATTCAAAAGTATAAACAACCCAAAGTTATGGAAGGATATTCCCTGGTTGCTTTCCAGTTCATTGGTATCACCCTTCCCTTCAGAGACAACATTTGTTTCATCAGCTTCTCTTGGGAAATTGATGGACTCAGTAGAATTCCAGAGAGATCTTGAGGTTTTCCCTAGGAATCTGCTGGATGGTTTGGCTGGGAGTCTGGTCAGTGCCTGAAATGGGCAGGTGGCTGGGACCATGGTTTCTATGTGGCCTCTCCATATGTGCTAATTCAGGGATACACACAGGTTTCCTGAGCCAGTTTCAGGAGATGAAACACCAGAGAGAAGAAAACTCACAGAAGTGTGACAGGACACAGATTACCTCATGGTGATGAATGTGGCAAACCATCAATATTTCTCAATTTTTATTGGGTCTACTAACAGCCATTGAGGGGCCCTGTTTAGGGTGTCCCCTATCCCTACTAGAACAAAGGACCCCCTGGAATATCTATTGGGCCATTGTGAAGATTCAGGCTATCTAATGGATGAAGTCACTAAGATTCCTTTTATTTTGGACTCTAATTGAGCAGACTGAGGTTCTGGGGGCAAGATCTGGGGTGAGTTTAAGATCTGGGCACTGTCTGGTGGTAAGATCTGGGGTGAGTTTAAACCAGTGATTCTTGAAGAAATAGACAGGGCTTGCCAAACCTTTAAAGAATTTTGTCAGAATGGACAAAGAAAAACTGAAAAAAATCAAGTTCCAGGTTTTTATTGTTGCAGTTGTAATTTATAATAAAATTATTCTTTAAACAAAAAGAGAAGGTGATAAATCTGCAGCTGAAGAAAATGGGTTGTCTAGACCCATTTATGTTAGGTTTCTGACTAGATTAATTACTGAGACAGCTTTGGATATGGCTGTTGATGAACTGTAGCAGAATCACAGTGGTGGCGGTGCATCCATCCTTGTGCCTCCTGATCTCTTGGCAGCTTTAGTAGCATTCAGGGTATCCTTCTGAGTTGGCTCCATTTGGGGATTAGGAGCATTGCTCTTCTCCTTTCTCTGGAACCAATCTCAGGCAATTTTGGTTGGCAGGAGAGTTTATCCCCTAATCACCTCATTTGTGAGGTACTGTACAGTTCTAATCTTTTCCGCTTCCCACATGAAACCTCTGTGTGAAGTCAACCACTGGCTTGGGGTTTGGAATCATCAGACATGATACCCAATTATATCTTTCTACTCTTGCCAATTGAGACTGTCCCAATTCCTGGAGGTAATATGGATTTTTACAGGGAAAAATTGTCTCCAACTCAATCCTGCTAAGGTGGAGTAGCTCTGGGTGTTTAGGCTGCCAGATCTGGGGACATTCTAACTTTGTCCTTAGATGGGGTTGCACTTCCCCATTCAAGGATATTGTTAAATTTAGGAATCTTTCTGAACCTTGTAGAATACCATTTCAACAGTCAAGCCATGAGGTGACCAGGGCATGAATAACTGTCTGAAGCAGTTCCCCTCCCCCATTGAACCTTATGCTCAATGAGCAAGTGACAGCTTTGGCCAAGAAGGCTTTTATTCAGCTTTATCTGATGTGCCAGTTGCATACTTTCCTAGATAAGGGGGAGGGGAACTGCTTCAGACAGTCATTCATGCCCTGGTCACCTCATGGCTTGACTGTTGCAATGGTGTTCTACAGGGTTTGCCTTAAAAACTACCTGGAAATGTCAACTGATCTAGAATGCAGTAGTGTGGAAAGTGATAGGCATGCCTGAATATTCCCACAATATACCTCTGCTTTGCCAAATGGACTCTTTGCCAGTTAGTTTCTGGGTGTGATTCAACATGCTGATCACTGTCTGTAAATTGGCATAAGGCCTGGTTACTTGAGGGACCCAAGTAACTGTCTTCCAACTGAGTTGATCTGACAGATTTGACAGGCTCTGAATTCTATCAATTAATCAGCGCCACCTATTAAGATCCTGGAAGTGTACTTCTCCTGTAGCAGCACCTGTCCTCTAGGATGGGGTTCTTCCCCCTCCCAAATTTGAATAGGTCCCACCTCACTGGCATTTTGAAGGTCCTTAAAGACTTGGCACTTCACTCAGGACTTTGGAGAGGACAATTGATGATGTTTTCCTTCTTTCTGTTTCCTTCCAGTTTTATTTTCTTTGCCATTGTTATGTATTAAAATGGACTACTCGAAATCCCCGTGCCTTGATTGGCTAAGGCGCGGGGATTTCTGATTGGCCAGGCGAGCCGCGCCGATTGGCCCGATTGAAGTCTCCCGTGATTGGTGCAAACCAAGAGCGGGAGACTTGAATCGCTGCCATTGGCCGCGGCCGCCACGGCAAAAGGGTATAAAAGCCGCAGGCTTTTTGCCTTTTGCCGGTTCGGTTCACTTGTTAAAAATAAAGAGCTTTTACTGAAAGTCACCGACTCTGAGCCTATTTCCGGACACGACACTGGCGACGAGGATGGGATCTCGCCCCTGAACCGAACCCCGTGTCCACCTAAGAACCAGCGACAACACTAAGATGGCAAAGATAGCACCGCCCGCTCCCTTCAACCCCGCCGCCGAGGACTGGGAATCGTATTCGGATTGGTTCCGGATGTACCTAGAATGTGCCGGCATGAAGGACACCCCGGGCCCGCTAAAACGCGCTGTCTTCCTTACACACTGCGGACCAGAGGTCTTCCAGATGGCCAAAGCATTAGCCAAGCCGGCAGACGCAACCGCCATGGACTGGGACGTCCTTGAACCAATACTGCGGCGCCATTACGCCCCCGAGGTCCCCATTCTAATAAGGCACAACGAATTTTACCGCCGAAACCAGAAGCCAGACGAAAAATTGAGCGATTTCGTCGCAGAGTTACGGCGCCTAGGAGGACTCTGCGAGTTTGAAGGTTTGAACAGTCTCATAAGAGACCGCTTCGTACTAGGCTTATGGGACTCGACACTCCAGAGCCGACTTATGGCCAAAGGCGACATCAGCCTAGCCGATGCCCTCACCGCGGCAGCAGCCGCAGAAGCAACCCGCACGTCAGCAGACACCATGCGAAGATCTGACGCGAAGGGCGGAAACAACAACCCCGCGAGGTCGGCCGACACAAGAAACGAAGCGACCGCGCACTACGGCGATTACCAGTCAACCTCCAGCACGTCAGATGACGAGGAGGACATACATCGCGTGCAGACGGGACGCGGAGACCAAAGAAGCCGGAAAGGTCGTAGGTCGAGGACCAACTGCGCCGGGTGCGGCGGCGACCACCCCAGGTCAGAATGCCGATTCTTTGACGCTATCTGCAGGCATTGTGACCGAAGGGGCCACATCGCTCGAGTCTGCCGCCAGAGGAAGACCCGCAGCCCGCCCAAATGGGAACAGCAAGACAGAAGAAGAGAAAGCTCCCCGCCCAGAGCCAGAGAGCGCCAACCAGCAGGTCGGTGGGACCAGAAGCAACGATCTCAAAGAAGCGGCGAAGGTCGGCGAAAAGAAGAAACCCACCAGACGGTGACCATCGGCCACGCCATCTCCGATGGCGCCAGAAAAATATACGTAGAAGTCCACATCGAAGGCCGGCCATGCAAAATGGAAGTGGATTCCGGATCCTACCTTTCCATGATTGCATGGCGCGAAATAAAAAAACTAGTGCCTACACTACAAAGAAGGAACGTGCATGCCCAAAAGATCATCATAAAAGACTATCAAGGTAATCGCGTTCCGGTAGTGGGCACCAAGAACTTTAGCATAACCTACAAAGGCCACACCGAACAACTACCACTCACAATAGTCGACCACGACCGCCCGAGCCTGCTGGGTCTACAATGGTTCGCCCCGCTTAACATCGCGCTGACAGGTGTCAACCACGTCTCCATTGAAGCTTGGGAACAGCGGCTAGTCCAGGAGTTCCAGGAGGTCTTCGATGGAGGCTTGGGCAAGTATCAGGGGCCCCTTATCTCGTTTGATTTAGACCCAAGGGTTCCCCCTAAGCGGCTTAAACCTAGAAGGGTACCTTTCACGTTAAAGCCAAAAATTGACGAGCAGATCGACAAACTTGTCAAACAAGGGGTATTACAACCGATAGACCACGCCAGATGGGAGACCCCTATAGTGACCCCAATAAAACCAGACGGGTCCGTGAGAATCTGCGGGGACTATAAGGCCACCCTAAACAGCGCGCTACAGCAAAGTGCCTACCCAGTCCCAATAGTGCAACATTTACTGCACTCACTGGGAGGGGGAAAATTTTTTGCCAAACTCGACCTCGCCCAAGCATACCAACAACTGCCTGTGGACGAGAAAACAGCGGAAGCCCAAACAATTGTGACACACCGGGGGGCCTTCAAGTGTAACAGACTCCAATTTGGAGTCAGCGTGGCACCAGGCATCTTCCAGAGCCTGATGGAACGTTTACTACAAGGCATCAAGGGGGTGGTGCCCTATTTCGATGACGTGTTAGTGGCGGCGCCAAACGAAGCAGAATTAGAAAACCGACTAAGACAAGTCTTAACAAAATTTAAAGAAACAGGACTTAAAGTCAAACGCGAAAAATGCCAACTTTGTACAGAGCAAATAGAATTTTTGGGCTACCTCCTAGACCGCCAGGGCATCCATCCTACAACTAAAAAGGTGAAAGCCATCAAGGAAGCCCCCACCCCGAAGTCCAAAGCAGATCTACAAGCGTTCCTAGGCTTGCTTAACTTTTATAATGTCTTCCTACCTCAAAAGGCAACGGCGGCGGAACCTTTACATAGACTCCTGGACAAGAAGGCATCCTGGACTTGGGGGAGACGAGAGCAAGCCGCCTTTCAAAAAACCAAGGATCTCCTCACCTCCAACGCCGTTCTGATGCAATTCAGTGAGACCTTGCCCTTAGCTGTCACTTGCGACGCATCACCCTTCGGCGTCGGCGCTGTCCTCAGCCATACCCTCCCAGACCAGAGAGAAGCACCTATCGCATTTTTCTCCAGAACTTTGACTAAACCGGAGCGGAACTATAGCCAGCTGGACAAAGAAGCTTTGGCTATAGTTGCCGCCGTTAAGCGTTTCCATGAGTACCTATACGGCCGCCCATTCAAAATAGTGACTGATCATAAACCATTGCTGGGCATCCTCACTGGGAACCGTGCCACACCAAACATCTTGTCGCCCCGCATGACAAGATGGTCTGAATTCCTGGCAGCCTACAGCTACGAACTGCTGCACAAGCCAGGTAAGAAAATTTCGCACGCGGACACCTTAAGCCGCTCGCCCTTGCCGGACTCTGACCCTGACCCCGCACCAACAACAAACACCCTGAGTATTGAGAATTTGCCCATAACCGCATCTGACATTGCCAGAGAAACCATTAGGGATAGGCATTTGGCACAAATCTTACATTGGTTAGAAAAAGGCTGGCCGGAAAAAGACAAAGACGAGACTTTTAAAACATTCCGGCAGCGCCAGACTGAACTTTCACTGTTAAGAGGATGTATCCTGTGGGGTGATCGGGTGGTAATTCCGGACAAATTGCAAAACAGGGTCCTAGAGATGTTACATGAGGGTCATCCTGGCATCGTCAGGACTAAAGCCCTGGCCAGGAGTTATGCTTGGTGGCCAGGGATGGACAAACAAATTGAAGCGTGGGTCGCCAAATGCCACCGGTGCCAGGAGACCAGATCCAGCCCACCCGCAGCACCTATCCGGGACTGGGAAACACCACGGGGACCCTGGTCCAGAATACATTTAGACTTTGCTGGCCCCACAAATGGACACACTTTTCTAATCACAGTCGACGCATACTCAAATTGGTTGGAGGTGGCTGACATGAAATCCACCACCACAGAGGCTGTCATAAAAGAACTGTGCAAACTGTTTTCCACACACGGCCTCCCAGACGTCATCGTCTCAGACAATGGGCCCCAATTCACCTCCATCGACTTCGAACGGTTCCTGGCAGAAAAGGGCATCCGCCACGCATTGACAGCACCGGCGCATCCGGCGGCGAACGGTAGGGCGGAACGGATGGTCCAGTTTACAAAAAAGACCCTCCGGAAAATGGACCACGGGGAGATCAACGATAAAATCAACAAACTACTCTTCATACAGCACATCACGCCAAATACCACAACTAACAAAAGCCCTGCAGAGCTCCTGATGGGCAGGAAGCTGCGGTCCCCACTCGACCGTCTACACCCGACCTATAACCCGGAGCGGCCACCGGACTCCAGCTCCAGGTACCGGACTTTCGAACCAGGCGACTTAGTCTACGCCAAAAACATGACGGGGGACCCCCTATGGATCCCAGCCGTCATAACACAAGTCACTGGTCCTCGGTCGTACCGGCTCCAAACCATCGATGGGCGAGCCTGGAAACGACATATCGACCAGCTAAGGTCACGAGCAATGACTGACCTCAACCCCCAAGACACGAACCAAGGGGGGAGGGAATACCCGGTAAAACAACCGCAAGAAAAAATAAAACTGAAAAACTCACCGGAACGCAGTCTTCGCGAGTCCCATCCGGAGAAGAGCCGTCTGGCCAACTCTACCGACTCGGAGAAGCCAAGTGGGAGCGGCGAAATCCGTGACTCAACCGACCCGGTAGGCCCAGGCGGGAGCCACGGCGAGAGAACCGGCCCGATCATCCAGCCGGTTCTCACAGAGGCAGGAGCAGCCAGAAAGATGACCGCTCCGGCCGAGTTACAACAAGAAAGTGAGTTGCGCAGGTCAACTAGGACCCGACGGAGCCCCGCCTACCTGCGTGACTACACCACGTGAGGGACCATACCAAGAGGGGAGGGGTGTTATGTATTAAAATGGACTACTCGAAATCCCCGTGCCTTGATTGGCTAAGGCGCGGGGATTTCTGATTGGCCAGGCGAGCCGCGCCGATTGGCCCGATTGAAGTCTCCCGTGATTGGTGCAAACCAAGAGCGGGAGACTTGAATCGCTGCCATTGGCCGCGGCCGCCGCGGCAAAAGTGTATAAAAGCCGCAGGCTTTTTGCCTTTTGCCGGTTCGGTTCACTTGTTAAAAATAAAGAGCTTTTACTGAAAGTCACCGACTCTGAGCCTATTTCCGGACACGACAGCCATTATTATTCTTTTATCTTGCATTATTTTTGTGGGATTTTTGTATGGCCCTTTGTCTTTGAAACAAAACAAAAAGATGGGTATAGAAGCTTTGCTTTCAGTATTATAGCTGTCCATTCAACTATTCCTTTGGTTCCTCAGGATAACAAACACTTCAGTTAATCCACTGAAGTCAGTTCATTTCCAAGCAAGAGGCAATCACAATAATTGGCAAGTTTCAGTTGAAGCCATAAGGCTGTCATAACAATATACTCTAAACCAGTGCCAGACAAAAAGAAATCAATTCCATCTCTACTCACAATTTAGCTGTGCATATCAACTTATTCAATATTTTGAATTACCGTACTATCTTAAAAACCTATGAGCTCATAATAATTATACAGTTCTGTAACAATTGCCTTTCCAGAAAAGTATATTGGGGGGCAGGGAGTTTATGGGGGAAGTAAAACAAAAAACCAAGATGGCAGGTGTGACCAGCTATTACACCCCCTGCTCATGCTAACGCCTTCCAATTTTCTGCTTCCAGCATTCCCATCAGTAAGGTCTCCACCTTTACAGGTCCAGGAATAATACTGCATGAGTATCCAATTAAAAGGACCAGTGTAGAGTTCAATTATCTAGAAATTTAAGAATAAAATATCCCTATTCTGGAAGATTTTTCAGTTTACAGCAAGGGTGTCAAACTGGTGGTCTACCGGTTGGATGTGTCACATGCAGACAATACCCATCAAACTCCCCAAAGGGAAACATCATGAAATGTCACATGATGGCAATATGATGAGCTGAATTCGACATCCAAGGTCTAGAGCAGGGGTCCCCAAACATGGCAACTTTAACACTTGTGGACTTCAATTCCTAGAATTCCTGGAGAATTCTGGGAGTTGAAGTCCACAAGTCTTAAAGTTGCCATGTTTGGGGACCCCTAGTCTAGAGCCGTGCCCAAAAACTCTTCTACTCTTTGCTGTTAAGTCTCAGTCAGTTTAATGCTAGGGGAGATGTGTAAAATAATATTTGCAATGGTGTAATTAAACATGCATGTACCTATTTAATTAATGTTGGATTATAAATGCTGCCTATCAAACATCTGGTGGTAAGATATTAGTGTAATCTTCAGCAGAAAAAGATCATGAAAACTGCAATGTTAGAATCATATATTCCTTGTTTGATTCTTAAATAGATACACTTCCAAAAGGTAACAAAAAAATTAAAGAAAGCATAGTACAGATATTACAGATATTAAAAATGCCATTTAACCTACATAAACCTTTCTGAGGAGCATACATTAGTAATGACGTTTGACACAAAAATGTTGCAAGATTTGCAGAGAAAAAAAATGTTATTCATAAATATCTGTCAAGCATGAAATATGAATAATTAAACAAATATTAAATTAGTTAAGGGGGAAATTATGCTGAAGCCACTGCAGTCATCTAAAATGGACAGTTTTGATCCTTCTTGCATATAATTCAGATAATTCTGTTAAGCAAATACTTGATTGTCTTCACTTTATAGTTCAACATCTACAGGAACCCACTGAGAGAAATCATCTATCAGTTTGGAAAAGGTACTGTCAATATGTTGATAATACATAGATATTTGCACCTTTGACCTAGATCAGGCCAGATAAATCATGGGAAATGTTGACTCATTGTCTGCAAGTTATTGGGGTCTGGATGGGAGAAAACAGGCTGAAGCTAAAGAAAATACTGTTTGTTCAGAAAGATTCTAATGTGATTTTGCCAGCAGACCTGGGGATCTCAGGGTGATATGGAGCCCTCCAAGTGGTTTGCTTCATTGTTGTCACCAAGAGATTCAGTTTATTGGGCTTTGATTTGTTTTCTGTGAGCCACTCAAAGACATTGTGAGTTAGCTGGCCATTTAATTTTTTAAATGGATATATGTGTCACTGTCTAAATACATATCAGAAAAGTGTAATAGAACAGAAAGAATTTGTGCTTTTAGAAGGATGGATTATTATTTATGGTTTGTTTATATAGTTTGTGGCATAAAGGGTTAGAATTCTAACAGAGAGAATGACTAATATCCATTTCAATGAACAGAAGCACAGAAAGAATATGTAAAATTGTAAATGCAACCCTATGGCTATATTTGATGGAATCTAGAGCAGTGTTTCACATAGACATCCACCCACACATATACACAGATCCTAAGAATTGTATGTCAGCTGTGCACTTCTCCATCAGATTCAGTCCAAATCCCTAGTGTTGTCAAAGATGGAGTGAGAGAAGGGGGCATATTTCTTTCTTTATTTTGAACAAGAAATTGTTCTGGGGGGAAGATAAAAGCTCCATCATTGAAGGACATTTTTCCTTTATATTTTCTCTCTCCTAACATTTTCCTAAGGCATTTCTGAAGCTTGAAATTTCAAGTCCAGAAGTAACCACAACAAATGGATTCATCTGAAGTAAGGATTTTTTTTTCCTCCATAGTTGACCAATATACATTATGAAGTTCTTGGAGACCATTGATTGCCCTCCAGATAGTAGGGATTTTTATTTCCTTTTCTTCAAAGAGGGCAATAAAAACCTCTCTCCACTAGAATCCATTATTTGAAA
This sequence comes from Hydrophis major, assembly GCA_033807585.1. Classification (NCBI taxonomy): domain Eukaryota; kingdom Metazoa; phylum Chordata; class Lepidosauria; order Squamata; family Elapidae; genus Hydrophis; species Hydrophis major. The sequence continues at coordinate 193,359,330 of CM066331.1, forward strand.
CAATTGTTCAGGGCAGTACAAATAATCAACAAAGATGTTAAGTCCAAAACCTATTTCAGAGTCTGGATTTTCTTGTCCATTGATTATGAACAAAAATACAGTGGAAAGGGAAAAATGACACCAGTATCTGAAATAATAATTCATCAACCAGTGAACATTCTACACTTTGATCTCTTAAAGTCCTCTTCTCCGCTGGCAATTTGCCCCATCCCCCAGACAGGGGTCTCCAACCTTGGCTCCTGGAAGCCTGGCGGACTTCAACTCCCAGAATTCCACAGCCAGCTGGCTGTGGAACTCTGGGAGTTGAAGTCCGCCAGGCTTCCAGGAGCCAAGGTTGGAGACCCCTGCCCCAGAACAAGCTGAAAACTACTTTTAAATGGCAGGAATGGACAATGTTGCTTTTACTCCCCTCAAAAATATTTTCATATTTCTACACACTTTTTCATGCTTCACTTTCTTGCTTTAAGACAGAAATGCCCTTCAAATAAGTTAATGGTTGCCATGCTCTCTAATGCCTTCTAGAAATATCTTTCACAACAATGCTAGTGTAGATAGTTGTTAGAATACTTGATGCCAGAATATTATAGAACAGGGGCCACCAACCTTTTGGACCTCAGGCACCACCAAATGCATAATTTTAAATTCCAAGGACCATTATCTGGTTTTGTGGGCATGGCCTCATTTGTGGGTGGTAGTCATGTGACTGACTGGGCATGGCTTGTATGTAAATATAAATGTTGATTTTTTTATTTAAAAAAAAAAAAGAGAGAGCAACTTTTACCCAAAATCAGGCAAAGCAGGCAGGCAGATTGTGTTGCTCACAGAATCATTCAGAGATCTTTCTATCTGCCATCGGCTAGCTCAATCTATCACATAAAATTTGCTTGCCATGAGTCTGCACTAAATAATAGAATCATCAGTCCTAAGGGAGGTTCGGCTGTGCTTAAAAGCAGAGCCGAAGATCTAAAGACTAGCTAGAAAGCAAGAAATCCAACCATTTCCTGCTTCCCAGCTAATCTAAATCTCCCAGCACAGCAGATGGTCCGAAAAAGGAAAAATAGCAATTTAGCAGGCAAGTTTGCCAGGTAAGGAGTGAATAAGTGGGGATGGTTCCCATGGGCCATGTGGGTGACACAGCCTTGTGTTTCTGTGCAGCCTGGATTAATTGCTTTTGGGGGTGCTCTGGGGTGACATTTCTCTGCGGCCCAGCAAAATTTTGGCAACCGCTGTTATAAAACATATAGAACAACATTTAAAACGCAATATAGAACATTACTAGTTAAAAACAAAAGGAAGGAAGGAAGGAAGGAAGGAAGGAAGGAAGGAAGGAAGGAAGGAAGGAAGGAAGGAAGGAAGGAAGGAAGGAAGGAAGGAAGGAAGGAAAGGCTGGCTTTCCTGGAGTGTTGGGAAGGTATTGCAGTAGGAAAGCCTACCATTTAGATTGAATACCTTGCAAGCTTTTGTAAAATGTTTACCGTAAGTCTAGACAAGTTTTTCTTAAACCAGCTTAAAGCACAGGACTGTAGCAGCTTAAGGATGCACTATAGATATGTCCATAAAAGAGCCCAACTGATTGGCTACAGTGGCCGAATATTCTGAAAGCTGTGATCTAACATACTTGAAATGCAGAAGCAAAAGAGACGGATTGATAATCCTGAGCTTGCAAGGAAGAATATATTTTGGCATCTCTAAATTCCTGGCTCTGTCCTCCCTCCACTGTGGCCCAACTCACTCTCTCTCTCTTGGCACTACCTCTTAGAGACTGTCCAAAGTGATCAAGCAGAGGAGTCTTTCTTACTGCAAATTTCTACTTTGAGCAACTCAGATTTTTTTTTTTTTTAATATATAAAAGCTATTTTCCGTGCTCCTTTCACAATTTAGCTCTTATCTGAACCCTACAGGTTTTTTTCTGGGACAATGACATTTGAAAAGAACCAGACCATGACTTCCAATAATTTTCCTAGGTATTATGAAAACCTTCAGGAGCTGTGGAACACAGGGAGAGAAGGGCAGGAAAGACAAAATGAGTCTGCATTTGTCTATTTAATGTCCATTTTAGTGCCCTCACAGTTAAATTGGTCCCTTTATATGAAAATGTTAATGCTTATTAAGTTCTACAAGGAAATAGACAAAGGTATCACTGTTCTGCTCATGAAAAAATAAAGCACTGAATATCCTTTCATATTTATATCCTACTTCCTGACATGGTCTTCATATTTCACTTTGACAAGATCTAAAATTCCAATAGTACTAGTTATGCTGCATCTGTCTTTTGATCACCTGAATATTGATCGATAAATGTACAAATTGAGTATGTGGGGAAGCAGAAATACAAATACAAGAACATTCCTGCCATTTTTCTTCCAAATATAATCTTGTCAGTTTCATCCAGCCATCCAAAATCGTGGTAATTTTTTTTTTTGTCTTGTTTTCAGACAAAAGTGCTGAAGGGAAAAGTAAGGTCTCCCTGCAGAGGGCACACGTTGTTCTGGTTGACATCATTAAGTGTTTGCAAATATGAAGTGATTGCAATCAAGTTTGCAGGTGGAGGATAATTTCATCATTAATTTTGATGGGTAGACTAGAGGTTTTCGCTCGAGAGGAGTTCATAATAGAGTGAATACTAGACACAAAAGAAATCTAGTCATCACTATTCCCTTGTCGAAAATCCGCTAAGGAGTTGCAGACTTGCACTCAATTTGGAAAATATGTTGTACTAAAGAGACCAAGAGGCTTCTTTGCGAAGGTTCTAGCATTATTGTAAGTGCGCAAAGCTTTTAGAAAGCTCACCTAGGGTGAGCTCCTAATAAAAAACGGGGGAGAGGGAAGCAAGTGCAATCCCCTTCAATCCTTTTTTCTCTTCTCGGGCACTCTGGCAAACTTGCCTGTAAACATTTCTGTACAAACTTCTCAGATCCAGGCAGAAAATTCATCTGCCAAGTGAGAGTACAATAAAGAAGAATGTTATGAATCCATTTGGTCATTGTTTCCTAGTGATGTTTTCCAGTGTGTTTCTTTTCCAAACCAAAATACAAAGGTTTCACTTTTCAGTAATAGGCCATACATACAGATCACCTTCAGATAGAATTGGGGTGTCAAACTTGCAAGAACACATCATCATGTGATGTATCGCCACTTTTTCCCCCTTTGCTAAAATGGGGGTGGGGGTAGCCAGTGTCCAGCCCACAGGCCACGAGTTTGACACCCCTGACATAGAAGATCCTAGTCAGAATCTGTAGTAGTTTCAAGTATAACAGAGATATTTCAATCTAAAACACTGGAGAACCATTACCAGTCAATACATATCAAGGATTAGTAACCTGATCCCTCCCAAATATTTGAGGCTGCCATTTCTACAAACTCTTTGCCACTGATTTTGTAAGCTAGGGATGAAGGAATAGCTAAAATTACATCATTTTTTAAAAAAATCCCATTGACATTCAGAGACTATTTTTCCCCCAAGGGAAACAGAGAAGATGGGACAGGTCCATTGGTTGTGGATGCTATATCTTTGTATATAATTAGGAGGATAGCTCAGGACCTGTAGTTAAACTGTTGTTTGTTAATTTTAAAAGGCCAGTTAATGAATAACAAAAGCAGCAGCATGAAGTGTCAGAGTTTGCAGCAATACAACCAGCACACAAGTAAATAATTCAGCAGGATTCATTTATAGAAGAAACTTCTTTATATACAATAATATAAAGCATGATGCATGTATACAATACCCATGCAGCAGAAGCCAAAACCAGAATTCAGAATCGAGAAGTCATAATCACAGAAGCAATTACTGTAAGGACAAACCAACTCTTATATATTTTATTTATTTATTTATTTATTTGATTTGATTTGTCAATCGCTTACAAAATAATACGTATAAATATAAACATGAGTAAGAATACAGAAAATAGGTACGATTAAATGGGGACAATAGGACAGGGATGGGAGGCACAATGGTGCACTTATGCACGCCCCTTATTTCAGTCAAGCTAAGCAACGTCAAGGGTTGGAGCTGTCTGACATGGCTCAAAACAGACCCTGTTTCTTAGTCACTAAACAGTTCCCATTGGCTGATTTGTTATGGCTAACCCAGCTCATAATTTCTTACACACTGACATGAGGGATAAAAACCTTCCATCAAATCCTAGGCAAAACAACAACAACCACAACCACAACCACTACCACCACCACCACCACAACAAATGATTAAAAGTTACTAAAAAGGAACATAAAGGAACCAAACTTTTCCCAGGGCAGGAGTTCATGATATACTATGACACCACTTAACATCTAGTCTGTATGCAGGGTTTTAGAAGCCAATTTTAAGGACTGTGCAGGTGTATATGTGTACAGGCTGCCCATCAAACCCCTTCATTGCAATCACTTTAGGGCTTTATGCCTATACTTTAAATGAGCTTGGAAATTACTACTGCAGGCTAGTGTTAACTGATTGAAGTGAAAACCATTATCTGAGACCTTGAAACAGCCTTCCCAAGTAGCTGAATTTTCCATTGTTTTCCAGCATACACCATCTACTGTGAATTGATGCACTCCAGTGATGAGATTCAAAAAGTTTTACGACCAGTTCTGTGGGCGTGGCTTGATGGGCGTGGCCCGGTGGGTGTGGCAGTGGAAGTTTACTGCAAAATCCCATTTCCTCCCCATCCCACTAATCTGCTTTGTTCTCTTGTTTTCTCCTGTGCAGGGCAACCAAAGAAGATCCAGCCAATCAGCTGGGATTCGGGAGGCAGAGTATAGATGGAGGCGGGGCCAGTCAGAGGTAGTATTTGCCGGTTCTGTGAACTTCTCAAAATTTCCGCTACCAATTCTCCAGAACTGGTCAGAACTTGCTGAATACCACCTCTGATGCACTCCAATTTGAATATGTGGTTCTTTTTCCCCAACTAATTGATGAACCAGACAAAGCTGTAAAAAGCACACAAAGCCACAGAAGTCAACACAGCTCAATTTCTCAACCAGGCCTGTTTCCTCTCCTGTTAATGTAAGAAAATGGAATTTTCTTCTTATGTGGCCTATTTAACTAATCCTATAATGTTCCTTGAGGCTTCAGTAGGTGACTTTAAAGATCTCTGAGTACCATTCTAGAAGTTTCAGAAACAGAACTTAAAGTTTATACATCACGTTTTATCAATACGATATCTCGGCTTACTGAAAGATGTTATGCTGTTTGCTTCTCTGCAATTTTGTTGAGTAACTCTAAAACTGTGTTTGTTTTTGATGCAGGATAGGGAAGATATTGTCTTAAGTGTAATCAGTATCAGTTAGAAAGATCTGATAACCACATTCAAAAACTTCCCTAACAAATCTATATAAAACAAAGTACGACAAGATGATAATTCTTTAAAAAAAAAAAATCCAAAATCTACATTGATCAACATTTTTCATTAAAACTAGCCAACTATGCTCAAAATTGTGGTGACATTTTGAGATCTCCATCTCTCTTCATCATGCAATTTGTTTCAAAATGAAAGAAGCAGAGAAGAGAGAAAGTTGTTTTGATATTTAAAAGTAGATGTCTGCAAGCTTAGAAAGACAGAATGGAGAAGAATTTGCAGACTTAGATGGAATAGGCTCATTATATCTCGAGTTATGGAGATGAACATGAAATAATTGCCTTTCCTAAATTTTGAACTAAATTGTTATACTGATCTGTAAGAAACTTCAGTAAAATTAATAGGTTCTTTCAGGGTTTTTTCTTTTCTTTTTAAGACCCTGTAATCTCTTGTTTCAGGGTAGAATCAAGGAACTGAATGGAATTGAGCATTTACTGGCTGGGTGTCCTTCCTGATGCCTATAGGGAGTTCACAACATATATTTTCTCTTTGCTCCCTAATAGAGAAATATCTGTCACTGGCTATGGAACTCTCAAACTTCCATGTGGAAGAGTAGGTCTTCACTTCTAGGCTACCATGCCACTCAACAGGTTCTTTAAGTTAACAACGCTGAAATAGAGTTGCAAGTATTGGTGTTCTAATCCACTAGTGGTTCCCATTGCACCAGCTCCATCAGGACTGAATAGTAAAGATTATTAGAAAAGCTCATGCATTTCAAAGGTCCAAAAATGGAGCTATAATTGACATCTAATCAATTTAATATAAAATCTAAGCTCTTGCTTTTAAACAAACAAAAAAAAACTGTATCTCTTTTCAAAGGCTCCAATTCATGTTTTATGGATGGAAGCTGCTCAAATATCGAGATAACAGTTTGTGCTGTGAGGGGACATTGTTTTGCCATAAATTCAGTTGAATTTTCCCATGGTACCCACATTGTATTCTGATTTTGCTTCTTATTTTTAGGCTTTGTTTCAGGTCCCCTGTGGCAGGTATTTGGGCTGATTACTTGTAATGATAAGCGGCTATCGTTTTGATCTTCCCTGACAACCGGGCAAAGCTCTAATAGTTGTTGTTTGCTCCTATGTTTGGAGGTCTTATTCTAAAGCTTTGGATTTTTGGAGATGGAAGAGAATGGTTGTTGTTGTTTTTACTTAGAGTTCCCTTCCATACAAAGTGATTCTCAATTCTTGCCTGTTCTGCAGACTTCAAAAAGGGGGAGATGCCTCAGGCTAGCACCATGGTGTTTCTTTCTTTTTCCCATAACTATCAATTCTACACAAAACCCTTTATCTGTGTATTTGTCTTTACTATTGTGCATTCCAGACAATGTTAATTATGAAATCGGTAATGCTAAAAAATTGATCTAATTAATATAATTTATGATAAAATATTTAAGGCTAATGACATACAAGGCCATCAAATAACCATGGGTTTATTCACAGATTGCAAACTATGAAAAGAGATCTTAACGAGTTAAGGTTTTCAAGACTAATACAGTATATAGATCTTAAATCATGAACACTTCACAGAAAATGTAATGCATTTTGTTCAGTGATAAGTAGACTAAAAGGACCATCAGGAAAGAGCAAAGAGGGTGGCTGGGTTGACAGACATTCCTATGCAGATGTACTTCTGCTAGATCTGTCATCAGTTTATCAGGATCCAGCAATCAGCAATGCAAATGAGAAATTCCTACTGGGAGAGTATGTTTGCACATCCTTAAAGTCATGTATCTCTTTTGGGAAGTCACCCAGGGTTGCCTTGAAATTATTTTATTCCATACTGCTACCAATTGAGCAAAGGGTCATGGAAGAAGGTCTCCAGTGTACCTCACTTCTCTGTCAAGGCAGGGTCTCTTTATAAGTCACCTTGACCTGCTTTCCAACCCTCCTCTAAAGAATAAAGGTGCCAGCTTTACATAGACAAGTAAGTTGTAAATTGGATCTGATCAAGAAAATGAAATGAGGCCAGGAAGTATATTGCAAAAGGATAGAGCCAAACCAGTGGTGGTATTCTACCAGTTCGGTCCAATTCGGCTGAACCAGTAGCTCCGAGTGTTATGTCTGGAAGGACGGGTCCAAGAACGGAGACGAGACTCAGAAAGTGACTACAGCTCTTTATTAGTGACTTCCGATCTGAGCAAATGCTCCTAGCTGCAGCAGCCCCTTTTATAGAGCTGGCTGCGGCTATACGGCCAATGACAGAGGTTTGAGCTTGCCGCACTTGGTTCGCCCTATCACAGCAGCCCGTTTAACAGCCAATCGGATCAGTCTGGAGTGACCAATCACGACCCGCTGTCAGCGGACCAATCCACTTTGCAGGCTTTCAAGCCTGCTAGTCCGGAACACCGAGGATCATCTGTAAGTGAACCAGTTCGCTCCGACGATCAGCTGCTGGACCTTCCCACCCACTATTCTGACCTATATTCCCACTATTCTGACCTATATTTCCTGATTTTAAAGCTCAGTTGCTTTGTGCAGCACAGCGGATTTCTGTGCATCGGCTATTGAAGACACAGGGAGAATGCAGGATTGCAGGAGGTCAGTAGCAAACCCTCTGCGTACACGCAAAGCATGTATTTGACATGCATGTGCTCAAAGCTTGTGTGCATGTGCAAAGCATGCCCACCAAGCCACACCCACAGAACTGGTTTTCATTGGTTAAATATCTAATAAGGTTGCCTATATAAAGAGGCCCGTTGCAGCCTTTGAGCTGAGCTATTTCACTATGAAAATAGAGTTTGAAGTTCACTGTTACCGGCTTGTCTCCATTCTTCACGCCCACGCTCGGTACTTAACACTTTTAAAACAATTTTCAGGAGAAGCCAGTTTCGTGATTATGGAGTATATCTAGTCAGCGACACAATTTTCCAGTCAGAAATAGTTCTGATGGTTTTGTATTTGGAGATTCTCAATCATCTGGGTCATGGTTGTCCCAAAGGTGATTTTTCAATAGGTGACTGGACTTTCTGGTTTTTCTCTAAAGATGTTTCACTTCTCATCCAAGAAGCTTCTTCAGCTCTGGCTGGATGGTGGGGAATGGAAGGATTTATACTCCATGTAGACAGCTGGTCATTTATCTGTGTTGTAAGGGTCACCTGAGTAGTACAAATGGGTGAGTCTTCTTGGAACCGTTGAAAGGATTGTGTTATAGACTGGAGATAGATAATATTGTATCCCTCCCTGTTCTGACTCAACCCAAAGAGCAAACACAGACAAAGGCAGCAGCCCCCACCTTTTAAGGTTTAATAACAATTCTGTTCTGAAGGCTGCTTGCCACTAATTAGCTCCAACAAGAAAGAGCCTTGCCAAGTTGTTTGTCAAGGCTGCCAAAAACCCAGAGATAAAAACTAATTTACAAAATTCTCCGCACACAAACTAAGATGTCCACCAGTTGAGTTTCAGAGCTTCTTTGCTTTCTGCAAAAAACGCTTTTTCAAACCTGGCTTTTATCCTCTTGAGGGAGGGGCCATTACCTTGCAGCCTTACTCCTGAGTTGCCTGTGCTGCTGTAATTGTTCTTTCCCTGAGCAATCCTTCGTGCACTTGGCACAGGCTCCTCAGGAACCTCCTCATCGCTGCTGCCAGCCCCCACAAACTCGGAAGGCAGCAGTCCACTCCCTGATGGTCCTGGCCCCTCATCAGAGTCATCACTCTCCTCATCCATCTGGACCTGCTACCGGCTAACCACAACACTCCCCCTCTATAGAGAGAGGGCTATTTAGTTTTTTTATGTCAAAATCTATGTGAATACTGAACAGCCCTCTCTCAACAGAGGGGGAAGGGTACAGTATCATCTATCTCCAATTTACAACACAGTTCTTTCAACAGTTCCAAGAAGGCTCTACACTTATTTGCACCACCAAGGTGGCCCTCATGACCCAGAGAAACCACCAAGTGGCTTCAATGACTCTCTAAAAAAATGCAAATGACCAACTGTATCATTTGAATCCTTCCTTTCCCCACCATCCAGCCAGAGCTGAAGAAGCTTCTTGGATGAGAAGTGAAATGTCTTCAAAGAAAAAGAGTCCAGTTGCCTCTTGCAAAAGCACTTGATGATTCTGGTGAGGCCTTACTGACATGTCAATATAGGACCCCTGGTTTTGCCATAGACTTTGGACAATTATGCATCAATACAATTAGCCATTTAATTCCTTTAATCCCTTAAGGCTACTGCAAAAAGGAAAGTTGATTATTGTAAAACATAATAATGCATTGTTACAGCTCTTATTGATGTATATAAGATCTTAGCAGATTTATCTTTGATAACTAAGCCAGCAGTTGCCTGAACTCTTTCTGTTTTGACTGAGCAATTCTATCAGAAGAAGAATAATGTGAAGCTTTCACCTGGGAGATTCCCATCCATTAAAGCTGATATTAAGTACCTTTCCATCACTATTTCACAGGTATAGTAACTTTCTTGCTCCCTACTTTTAACTTGCAAGTAATTCCAGTGACACATCAAATGGGAATATAATTATAGTTTAAGAATATTACCACTTCAATTGTATTTCCCACTCCTTCAGATAAGATAGAACTGTTCATCATGAATACATCCTGAATTAATATTGCCAGCACATAATGAAAGGACTGATTGGAAAATCCTTATCAAGTTAAGAAATTATTAAGAATGAAAGTAACTGAGCGTGGCTTGGAAAGCAGGATTTAGATTTAAAATGTTGGAAACTATAGATGGTTCTATAAATTGTAGAAAGGAGGGGACAGGCAGAAGATTCTGGGGCTAAAGCAACAACAACATTGAACTCAGTTATAGTCTGATGCCACAATTTCTTTTCATCATTCAATGTTCTGCTTTAAAAAGGCAGAGTTTAATATTAAATATTCGGATAATACTTTAATACTCTTGTTTTACAAGAAGAAAGAAACAACTGTTCAGAATAGATACAAGAAACACCATCATGGGTTATAGTCTTCTTGATACCACTCTGGAGTAAAAGCAACATTTCACCTTCTGGAACAAGATACAGACATTGCAAAAAACAAGGCCATGCATTCAGTTTCATAACTACTATGATTGTTGGCTGAGCAGGGATGAAAATAGCTAGATAAAGGATGGAAGTCTGGGAAACAGACCTCACTCAATCAATAGCAGTACTGATTTACCAGCAGCCTATCAGGTAATTAGTAGCTGAGGGTGCAGCGGCACAAGGAAACAATTAACAACTTAATAGCTAACCATTAACACCCTAATTAACAATTAAAAGCTCTACACAACCAGGAACCATATAAATATAATGTGTAGAACAACCCAGTGCTCATATTCCTGATGATGGAAGCACCAGACTGAAAGCTTGAAAAAATAAACCTTTGGTCCTGATGATTAACTCAGTTGGATCCTGCAAGATGCAAATAAAATTTTAGAGCTTTTCAATCAGATAAATTGCAGGGACTTATAAACATTTGTTGTCTAAATTTTACTTAAATCTACAATTTTCAATTTTTATCAATCTGTTGAGGGAGGAGGGGAAGATCAGTTAAATAAATACCAAGCAATGTTTATATGTATTGTCCCTTTAGTCTGGCATATGAATTGTTTACATGAAATAAGGATAAACAAAAATGATACAAAGCTACAGAAGCTGATGGCATTGGCAGAAATAGCTAAATTTTATTTGTTTTGGTTAAAGAAAAGAATATAAGTATCTTTGTTTCCACGTGGAAACTGCTTCTGAACTTTGTGCTTGAAATGGAAAAAAAATGAAATGTTGATTTTGGGTTTTACCAATTAGATTGATATGTTTTTATAAAAATGGCTAGCTTATGTTATTATGGAAAAACAAAAGGTTATGGTTTGATGTTAATACTTTATTTTACTGCAACAGAGGGAGTTGGAAGTCAATGTTTCTTCTTTTCTTTTCCTTAGTCACTCCTCACCTTCCTCTCCCCTCCCCCCCCCCCCCCGGTGTCTTCCTATTTACTTTTTGTACTGTAGGAAGTTAGTACCCACACCTCTCCTAGAAAAATGAAATATGCTGGGAAATATTTAAAAGGCAGAATATTTCCCCTAAAAAGAGAAGTAGAAACTCAGAAGCAGAAAGTCACATCAGAAGCAGAAACTCATCCCCAACTTTGTTAATGGGCGGACCATTAAGGCCTGGGCCACAATATTCTACATAACAAAGGCCTCTACCCATCTCACCACTTGGCCTGGGAAGATTGCATCGTCCAGCACTCAGGTGAAGCCATGTGGTCCAGACAAAGCCTACAAAGTTAGCTAAGACCTCCACTCCTGGGAGTCTAACAGCCAATGGGATACATTTCTTACATAGAAACAGGAAACACTAAGGTGGAGACCAACAGAGGGTATAAAATAAAGGGTCTCTCAGCATCTCAGCCCTTTTTCCTTTCCTTTTCCTTCACCCAACATCTTGAAGCATATCATCATCCTTTTCACTTTGAAGCTCCAAGCCATGTGGTCCTGTCCACCATTAAATCATCTTTCCAAATAGCCTCCATGTTTCCAGTGTCTTTTTCCCCACTTGGAACTGAACCCAGAAGGATATTTCTTCCAACAGTATTTTGTATTTTTTCTTATAACCTAATAAAAATGTTTAAAGGGGGAAAAAATGATACAAAACAAAATGATCTGAGAAAAGAGGAGGGCACATACTTTTACATTACACATTGTAATGTATTATCCTGTTCACATGATTATGTATTAGTGTACTTAATTTAGGTTTGATTACATTTTTTGAACTTTTTCTTTTTTTCTCGACACCCCAAGTTTCAACAAAGAATGAAATATTAAAAGAAAAAGAAAATAATTAGAGAAAAGTCAAGAAGGAAAGAGCAGAAAAATGGAAAAAATAATTTTCAACTTTCCTCAATGCCATTACAAATATACATTAATTTCTTGCTCTGAAATTCAAAATAGTACACAGAATTTTTATAATCATAAGTGATTCTTATGTTAAATCCCAAAATTAAACTTTCATTTCTTTTGGTTTCAAGAAAAAAGTCCAAAAGTGGTTTCTACATTAAAACAAAACTAGACAAAGTCTTTTTTAAAAAAAAAAAAAAAATCAGAGTGGTAGAACTTTATTTATTAATCAAATTTTTACACCACCCATCTCACCTACTCTAGGTGGTTTACAAATAAAAATACCTTACAGCAATGTAATAAAAAAGCAGATTTTTTTTTTTAAAAAAACTGGAATTAAAACCAGAATTAAAACCAATTTAAAATTAGAGATTAGTAATTTAAAAAGTTGAAAAGTTGAAGAGGCAAGAGGAATGCCCTCAACCCACTATTGACCCCTAAAGTTGCATATCACTCTTAGATCACCATGACAATTGGAGAGCTAAGCCTTGACACTCCTTCAAAAAGACAGCAGTGTGGGACGCTCAGCTCACCAATGGGGCAGGATGTTTTATAGGGCAGGGACAACAGCAGAAAATGCTATCTTCCTAGATCCTTCTTGTTGGTAGTTGGGAAGTTGTGTCTGACCATCAGGACCCCATGGACAACGTTCCTCCGGGCCTTCCTGTCCTCTGTCATCTTCTGGAGTCCATTTAAGCTCATACCAACTACTTCAGTGACTCCATCTAGCCACCTCATTCTCTGTCGTCCCTTCTTCTATTGCCCTCAATCTTTCCCAGCATAAGTCTCTTCTACAGTGAGTCCTTCCTTCTCATTAGGTGGCCAAAGTATTTGAATTTCAACTTCAGGATCTGGCCTTCTAAAGAGCAATCATGGTTAATCTCCTCTAGGACTGACCAGTGTGATCGCCTTGCAGTTGAAATTCTTTAAATGATCCACAACATACTCTTCTTCTTCTTCTTCTTCTTCTTCTTCTTCTTCTTCTTCTTCTTCTTCTTCTTCTTCTTCTTCTTCTTCTTCTTCTTCTTCTTCTTCTTCTTCTTCTTCTTCTTCTTCTTCTTCTTCTTCTTCTTCTTCTTACTTCAACCAAATTAAAAAATATGGGAGGGATTTGAAGCAAACATTGTGCTTCCTTTTAGCACCTTTTCCATAACAAACATGATGAAACTGACGGTTTTAATTAAAGAGAAGGATGTATCAAGTTTTGTTTCTATGTGAAAATTGCTTCTAGAATTTTTGCTCAAAAGTAATATTGAAATTTTTATTTTAGATTTTGATGATTAGAATTGTTGTGAATGAATAAATGTGTTAATAAAGATTATTGAGAGTTTGAAGTAAAGTGCAGGGTTCTGGCCCTATACTTCTGATTGGCTGATAATAGTGACATCAGATTGGTCCGTTCAGGGGAATCTGATTGGCTATTAACAAGCCTCTCCTATTGGTTAACGGAGCGAGCACTCCTTGTGTTTCATTGGTTAAATACTTAAGAGCTTGCATATAAAAGGAGGCCGTTTCAGCCATGGAGCTGAGCTGTTTTCACTATGTTAATAAAGAGTTTGAAGTTCACTGTCACCGGCTCGTCTCCATCCTTAGCGCCCATGCTCAGAACATAACACTGGCGACGAGGGTGGGATTTGGAGACGTCAGAGCTGACTGAACGACGAAGAACGATAACCGAGCACGTGGCTGAAACGCACAATGGCAGAACCATGTCCGGCGGTGTCATACCACCCGCTCCATTCGACCCAGCGCAAGAAGACTGGGACTCCTATATGGATCGCTTCCAGATGTTTCTGGAGACCAACAATTTGAAGGATGCCACTACCGGGAAGAAACGGTCGGTGTTCCTAACTCATTGCGGGCCAACCGTATTCAAGATGGCCAAGGCACTAGCGAAACCGGCAGAAGTAAAATCTATGGACTGGGACGTCCTCGAACCCCTACTGAGGGCCCACTATGCACCGACCATCCCGACGCTCGTTAGAAGGCATGAATTTTATCAAAGAAGTCAGAGGAAGGGCGAAAGCGTTGCTGATTTCATTGCGGATCTCTGAAATTTGGGAGGCCTATGCAGGTTTGCTGACCTTGAAGAAGCCCTGAGAGACCAAATAATTCTGGGATTAGAATCACCTCACACCCAAAGCAAGCTGATGGCGAAAGGCAACATCAGCCTTGCCGATGCCATTACTGAAGCTACTGCAGCAGAAGTAACCAGAAAGTCGGCTGCTTGAATGCGCCGCAACCACCAACTCACTCGCGACATTTCATCTCAGTCAGAGGGACAGCTACAAACAGCCCACCACGAGGACCTCGAGTCGTCATCAGAAAGCGATGAAGAAGAGGTCCACCGACTTCGGTCCGAACGAGACCAATGCCAGAGATCTCAGAACCAATGCGCTGGTTGTGGGGCAAGCCACCCCCAACCAGAATGCAAGTTTCTTGACATGCTATGCCATGTGTGTGGTAAAAGAGGCCATATTGGATGGGTCTGTAGAAGCAAGCTAGGACCCAGCAAGCCCTCAAGGGGGGCTAACTATCGCCAACCGAAAGGAGGCCATCCTGAAAGGTGAGAACCTGTGAACAATCAATGGAACAACCACTCCTACAGAAACAAAAACCTTAACCACTCAACGAAACGAGAAGAGGCTCACAAAACTATCACGATCAGTCACGCCTTATCTCTTGATGCCAAGAAGATCCAAGTGAAAGTGGCCATCGAAAACCAGCCCTGCCTGATGGAAGTCGATTCAGGATCATCCCTCTCAATGGTTTCCTGGAAGACCCTCAAGCAGCTCATCTCTCCGGTCCAGCGGCAAGACCTCCGATTCCAAAGATTCATACTCAAAGACTATCAGGGAAATCAAATTCCAGTCATTAGATCCAGCCAAGTCCGGGTATCGTTTAAGAACCATACAGCATTCCTACCCCTGACTGTAGTCGACAGGGATCGGCCTAGTCTGTTAGGCCTCCAATGGTTCGCTCCACTCGGAATTGAAGTAGCAGGCATTCACAGAATCTGCAGCAACGACTGGGAAGAGGACCTCGTCCAAGAGTTCCAGGACGTCTTTGCAGAAGAACTAGGCGACTACAAGGGGACCCCGATATCATTTAACCTCAATCCCGACATAGCTCCCATCTGCCTTAAGCCTCATCGAGTTCCATTTGCCCTGAAACCAAAGATCGATGAGCAGCTTGATAAATTAATAGCCCAGGGTGTGTTAGAACAAACTGATCACTCTCCCTGGGAAACCCCAATCGTGAAACCCATCAAGCCAGATGGATCGATAAGAATTTGTGGGGACTACCGAGCCACCCTTCAACAAAACGCTTATCCGGTACTGGTGGTGCAACACCTTCTCCATTCCCTGGGGGGCGGAAAAGTCTTCGCTAAACTAGACTTAGCCCAGGCATACCAACAACTGCCTGTAGACAAAAAAACGGCAGAGGCCCAGACAATTGTTATGCACCGAGGTGCGTTTAAATGTAAACAGCTCCAATTCGGAGTAAGTGTGGCCCCGGAAATCTTTCAAAGTTTGATGGAAAGACTATTACAAGGGATAAAAGGCGTTGTCCCATATTTTGATGATGTGTTAATTGCTGCCCCGACTCGGAAAATACTAAGGGATCGCCTGAGGTTGGTTCTCCAGAGATTTAAAGATTCAGGTCTGAAGGTTAAGAAAAACAAGTGTCAACTATGTACAGATCATGTAGAATTTTTAGGATATTTAATTGATAGTCAGGGCATTCACCCCACCGATAGCAAACTTAGGGCAATCAAAAATGCCCCAAAACCCAGAAATAAGGCCGACCTCCAGGCTTTTCTAGGCCTTATCAATTTTTATAATGTTTTCCTGCCTCACAAAGCAACTGTAGCCGAGTCCCTACTTCGTTTGTTGGACAAAAGCAATCTGGATATGGGGACACAGAGAGGAGCAGGCGTTTCGAAATGTGAAAAAATTATTGACTTCAGACGCTGTATTGATGCAGTATAACGAGACTTTGCCTTTAACGATCACATGTGATGCATCACCATTCGGAGTGAGCGCCATTTTGAGCCACGTTCTGCCAAACAGTAGTGAAGCCCCTGTTGCCTATTTCTCAAAGACGCTATCAAAAGCAGAATGCAATTACAGTCAAATTGATAAAGAGGCCCTTGCTATTGTGTCTGCTGTTAAGAGATTTCATGAATATGTGTATGGCTGAGCCTTTACTATAGTGACTGACCACAAACCTTTGCTGGGAATAATAGCGGGAGATAGGCCAACACCTTATATATTATCCCCCAGAATGACTCGCTGGTCAGAATTCTTGGCTGCATATAATTATAAGTTGCAACACTGCCCGGGGAAGGCCATTCCCCACGCTGACGCCCTAAGCTGTGCACCGCTTCCAGAGACCATTGATGACTCTGCTCCAACAGTTACAACACTGCAGATCGAGACACTTCGGACACCACCGCTAACAGCCCGAGATATCGCGATGGAAATGAAACACAACCCCAATTTACAATGGGTCCTCAGTTGGGTCTGTTAAGCCTGTGTTCCGCAACCAGGGTTAAGGAGACAAGCTAAACAGAATGTGCAGCATTAGTCAGATAGGCACACAGATAAATGAATGAGATAAGCTTGTATGTTTGTTAACATACAGTAAAAATAACAGATACGCTTGTGCTATCAAAATATAGTTTATTCCATTTAGATTTATAGCAAAGTCAAAATAACAGTCCATTGGTCATGTATTGTTTTAGTCAGTCCATTCAAGGATATTCAATTAGCAAAGTCTGTATAGAATATCCAATGTCAGTTCACTTACAATAAATCAGTCCTCTCTCTCTCCCGTTCCAGTAGGGAAAAACGCGGTCTTCAATTCATCCAGTAATTAGGGATCATAAAGCCAGAGAGAGCAAACTGCCGTTGCTTTGCTTCTTTCATAGTGCTTTTACAACCACTCCCTTAATTACATTCCTACAGTTAAAGTTGAAGACACTTTAACTAATAAACCAAGATAACATATTTATTATTTTACCTAAACCAGTTAGGGTAAACAATGTTATCCCTAACAGGGTCGAGCGCGGATGGCCATTGGACCAGATACCTGACGACTACACCCCGTTCAAGAATCAACAAACGGAACTGTTTTCCCAGAAGGGCTGCATTATCTGGGGTGATAGAGTTGTTGTCCCAGAGCGGTTACGACAAGCGATACTAAAGACCGTGCACGATGGCCACCCCGGCATCGTGCGCATGAAAGCACTTGCACGAAGCTACGCATGGTGGCCGGGCATTGACAAGCAAATCGAGACATGGGTAAAAGCTTGTCACAAATGCCAGGAAGTAGGCAATGCTCCACTGAAAGCAACCCCAACTGAATGGGAAACATCGAGAGGACCATGGTCCCGTATCCATCTGGACTTTGCGGGACCTACCAAAGGCCACACATTCTTATTAACGGTGGATGCCTACTCGAATTGGCTTGAAATCCATGAGATGAGAAATACAACAACTGAAGTGGTCATCAGGAAACTAGACAGACTATTTACAACACACAGATTACCAGACGTTCTGGTATCCGACAACGGGCCCCAATTTACCGCGCTGTCTTTTGAACAGTACCTGGCAGACCGTGGTATTCGCCATGCGCTGACTTCGCTGGCGCATCCTGCGGCCAACGGAAGGGCCAAGCGCATGGTACAATTCGTCAAGAAAACCTTGCATAAAATGGACTATGGCGATATCGAAGACAAGATCAACCGGATACTCCTTTTACAGCATATCACTCCGCAAAGCATCACCAACAAAACTCCCGCTGAGTTATTGATGGGACGGAAGCTCCGTTCCCACCTCGACCGTCTGCACCCATCGTATGAACCTGAGAAACCACACGGATCCACCGGGCAATGCCGCAACTTCCAGGTAGGCGACTTGGTTTTCGCTAGGAACTTTTCGGGTGATCTGTTGTGGGTCAAGGCAACTGTGGTCCAAGTAACGGGCCCCAGATCATACCGCGTAAAATGTCACGATGATAGAATATGGAAGTGCCATATTGATCAGCTGCGTTCAAGGCTACAATCAGGGATCTCTGAGTCCCCTGATTTCCAAACTGAGGGGGGAGGAGATACAGAGAAAGATGATTTTGAAACAGCAGAAAGCTGAAGCGGAAGTGATGACCGCACAGAGGCTACACGTGTTGAAGGATCTGAAATGGGGGTGAGCTCGCCTCAAGGAAATGCCGAGAACATTAGCGACAACGAAAGTTTGAATGCAGGACTAGAGGCACCCTCTTCACCAGAGAATGTCCTAACCCAACAAGACGGTACCCAAATACCGAAAGTACAACGAAAATCAAATAGACAAACAAAACAACCAGCCTACCTCAAGGACTACGTAACTGCACCCCTTAAATGAAACCCGGGGGGAAGGGTTGTTGTGAATGAATAAATGTGTTAATAAAGATTATTGAGAGCTTGAAGTAAAGTGCAGGGTTCTGGCTCTGCACTTCTGATTGGCCGATAATAGCGACATCAGATTGGTCCATTCAGGGGAATCTGATTGGCTATTAACGAGCCTCTCCTATTGGTTAACGGAGCTAGCACTCCTTGTGTTTCATTGGTTCAATACTTAAGAGCTTGCATATAAAAGGAGGCCGTTTCAGCCATGGAGCTGAGCTGTTTTCACTATGTTAATAAAGAGTTTGAAGTTTACTGTCACCGGCTCATCTCCATCCTTAGTGCCCATGCTCAGAACATAACAAGAATGATTTTGGTATTGGAACTTCCGGTTTGCGTGGCTTCGGGGCAGCAGGAATTCGCGACAGCTCGCGATTCCTGCTGGCTAGCTGCCGAGGTACCCCCGATCCAGATGGGTCAGGGGGTTAAGGCTGCCCTGTAGGGACAGCTGAAGATAGAGGGGAGCCGGTTAGGGAGGTGGGGGCATCGCAGACCCCCCCCTTCTCCGGAAAAACCCCTTTTTCCCAAGGCGGTGGAGTGGCGGTCAGCAATGGCCGCCACAAAGAAGCCAGCAACCGGGTAAGAACTGTGCTGGAGGAAGTGTGAAAAGTGAAAGTTCTGTCTGAGCCGGGTCAAGTAACAACTTTTAAATTGCCTGGAATTGAGCTGCTTGTTGCTGGAGGATACATTGTTTCCCTAAGAAGATCGAAAGCGGCGGAGAAGCTGTCAAAGGGAACTTTCTTTTTTTTTTATTTTTGTTTACTCTCCCATCCCACGGAAAAAGCAGAAATATTTGGATATATTAGACATTGAAAGTGGATTGCTTTGAAAGCTAAGCTAAGAGACAAAGGGATTTTTGGACATTGAAAAATTTAAGAAATTGGAAAATTTTTGCTGGAGGTATGGATTTTTGATTATTTAAAATTGTTATTGCAAGTGGGAAGGGAGAAAAAAAAAATTGGAGCAGAAACTGAAAAAGGAGGAGACTGTCTAGAATATCTTGGTGGATCCCAAAAGAAGATATATGGTAATTGGACCTCTTTGATTAAAAATTAATTTAGAAAGAGAAAGAGAAGAAGGAAGAAAAGTATTAACTTTTGGAACTTTTTTCTTTTTTTTAATTGCTTTTGATTGTCCTGGATTAAAAATACTTGTGGTTGTTTTGGAAAAAGTTTTCCCTTTTCATAATGGCATTGTCTGTGGATGAACTAGAGATTGACTATCAAAAATATAAAAAAGAAGATACTTTGGGCGCTTTGTTCCAATTCTTAGAAATGGCGTTATGTTCTGTTGAAAAGTTGATTATGCAGCAGAAGGACTGGGACAAGGAAGAAGAGGAAGAAGAAGCCATCTTTGATGAACAATGGGTTCCTTCCAGAGAGGAGGAGAAAAAGGATAAGAAAAAGGGGTTTTTAAGAATTATAAAAACAACCAAAAGAGAGAAAAATGAGCGAAAAGATGGAGGCAAGGTTAGAAAGCAAAGGAAAAGGAGCAAGAAAAGCGAAGAGAAAAAGCAAAGGGGTAGAAAGGGCAAGGAGAAGAATAAGCAAGAGAGAAAAGGGGGGAGGAGAAGCCTTAATGGGGGGAAGCAAGATTTTAAAAAAAAAAAGTTTATTTAGAGACAATGGGTGAATTTAATTTAGATTAAAAGAGGGATTCTGGAGGGTATATAAGAGTGTGTTTTTATATGTATATTTAGAATAAAAAATTTATTATGTAATTTTAGAATCTTTTAAACAGAATCCCAAGAAAGATCTATATGTAGTATTTTTAAGTTAGGTAATGAGTTATAGATGTAACTCCAATTGTTGTACAGGAGAAGTATAGTAAAAGAAAAAAGATGAATGGATGTTTGGAAATAGAACAGACAAAGAATGTTGTTGAAAATGGTAATAATGGAAGGATATATATGTTTTTCTTTTGATTTTGTATATTGATAAAAGGCAATAAAATTTTAATTGATAAATAATTTGGATGGAAAAGAGAAGTAGGGACAAGATATGAAGTTAATATTATATGAAATATTAATATTATAATCTTGAAATGTTATGTTTTATTGGTCTATCATTATTTTTTTTTTTTAGAAAAGAATTTATAAGCTGTTATGCCTTGATTTTGTGTGTATTGTTTTTAGAAAACTGATAAAAATGGTTTTTATATACATATATATAAAAAAAAAATGATAATAAGATATGGAAGGAGATTTAGGTTGAATATGATGTTTGAATTTGTGTCTGTGTAAAGAGTTTTAACCCGGGAACAGACAACCTTCAGAAAAGATCTTTTAGTTTTGTCTATGTTTTATGTTTTGTGTTTGTATGTTTGTGTATTATGCTTATGATAAAACTAACAAAATTTGTTTTTTATTAAAAAAAAAAAGGAAAAAAGAATTAATAAAACCTTGGAGGAATGTTAGATGAGAATAATTTAAACAAGCCAGAAAGAAAAGAATATGATGACTATAAAATGGATAAATATGGAAGAGAAATGAAATTGAATAGGAGTAAAGAGAAATAATGAGAAATTTGATGAAAGATATTTGTGTGTCCATATGGGGATGGGATAAATTGGAATTATGCTGTATAAAAATATTGTTTTGTTTGACTTGTAAGGACTTACAATATTAAGAGGTTTTATGTGTTTATGTATTTACTGGTTAATGATGTGTTGTTTTATCTTTAAAATTAATAAAAATTTGTTTCAAAAAAAAAAAAGAATGATTTTGGTATTATAGAAATGTTTTGAAATATTGTGAAATGTAAAGCAAAAGGTTGAGGCTGTATATTGCTTATTTTACTACACTGAAAAAAGTCAGAAATCACCACTTTTTACTCTCTCTGCACTTTTTCTTTCTTTTCATTTTCTTGTTTTTTTCTGCATTCTTATTTTATAATGAAATAATCAAATAAAATACATTTTAATTCAAAATTATGAAGTCAGAAAACTGATGAAAACCTTTAGGAACATAAAATGAGTGGACACAACATAAATAAGTGACCACATTGTTCATATAAATATAAATATAATGATGGATAGGCTTATATCTGTTACGATTTATTATTTTATTGATATTTGTTGTTTTAACTAATTTGGTTGGAGGGATATGTTAGAAAACATTGCTTGTGCACTGCTTGGAGTATCACAACTGAATCAAACTAAAACATTAAAATACATAAAGTACTAAGCAGAACTGTAATTACTTCGTTTTCAAGCCAAGACATGGCTCACCAGATTCTGCCATCTTCTGAGACAGATGTTTTAGTACTTTGCCAAAAAAAATCCGTCTTTTTAAACTATTCTCATTCAATTGGTTGGAAATAAATTGTGCTCCATTTTTGCTTCCAAAAAAGAAGGAAAATGCAGACAAATACATATGTGCCAATATTTCCACTTCCAATATTTGAGGGTCTGCCACAGGGAAGAGTGGGGTCAACCTGTTTTTCAAAGCACCCAGAAAGCAAGACAAGAAACAATGGATGGAAACGAATCAAGGAGAGAAGCAACCTAGAACTAAGGAGAAATTTCCTAACAGTGAGGACAATTAACCAGTGGAATTGGCTTGCCTTCTGAAATTGTGGATGCTTCATCACAAGATTTTTAAGAAAAGACTGGATAACAGTTTATCTGAAATGGTAGAAAGTAGGGCATTGGATGAGAAGACCTTCCAAATCCCTTCCAACTCTTTTATTCTGTATCTCTCTGCCATTTGCAGTAAGTAAATTAACATAGTATTTACTATTCCTATTTTCACTTTTTAAAATTCTCTTTTATATCATTTGGCATGCAATGTGAAAGTTGTTAATGTCAATTGCTTTGATCTGTTTTCAACAGAAAATGTTATATATCTTCTGTAAATTATTTCAAAATAAATAACAATTACAAAATAAATAACAATTACAAGCTGATTTAGGAGCCATTTCAATTCTGGATATATTAAACAGTCATGGAAGTTCAAGAAAAGGTAATTATAAGACATATCACACACATGCAAAAACTGTCTCTCTTTCTCTCTCTCTCTTACATACACACAAACATACACACAGACACACACACACCAAAAGCAGAAGCAGCATTTTCAGACAATTGAGAAAACTCACAAATTCCATAAAAGCATCCTAAATAAAAATAAATAAATGCATGCTTCTTTTGCAAAAGAAGGAAGAATGAATTTGGATCACATATGTCACTACAGTATTCATTTACAGTATTTTTCTCATGCATTTCACAGTTAAGGATTGCTTAGAATATAATGGGGGAATATAACAAGTTATCAAAGATGCCATAATATAGGATCTTAGGATGCTGTTGATTACAATTGCAGTCAGCCTGAATTACCACACACTTCCTTACCTATGGTGCCCAGATATTCAGGTTGCCTAGCAACTAGTCTAAGTTCTTTTTCCATATCCTTTTCGTTTGGGAAAAAAAAAAAACAATGATACTACCCTTGCACTAAATACTGAAAAATTCTTTCCTTTCCCAGTGCATTTACTTTATCTCCCTAAATCCTTTATCTAGTATGCAACATATCGAGACAGAAGTGTTTTTCTATGAAAAATTTCTGCAGTAATCATGGATGGAATGCTGCAATTCATTGTCTGGTGTCTGTAGTACCAAAGCAGACATGTGTGAATGGAACCAAACCCAGTAACAAGGATGGATGCTGTTACTTATGGTCTAAAAGAAATCTCAAAGTTAAGGAAGTTACATACTCAAAACCCTCATATCTCTGGGGAGACAGAATATGGGACAGATATTACCAATGGATGGAATTAAGAGGTGGGAGTCGGAATACGAAATAACTAGGCTAAGTAGACCTGTAATGAGATATTATATATGTATTAGAATGAATATGTTGATCAAAAATAATTGTACAAGACTAGCAATGTACAAGTAGTATATATGTTATTTGTCTTTCACTTTGGTGAAAGGAAATGCCAGGATGGTCACACTGTGCTCGATATACCTATATGTAAATAATACAAATATATTTTTTAAAATCCCTCATATCTCTAAGGGCTCATCCACATAAATACTTTGACCTGGGTTAGAAAAGTCCTATTTATCATTTGCTTGAGGACATCTTCTCTTAGTATGCCTCCATCCAGGTGAACATTTATTGACTTTCAGATTTGCTGATTTCCAGGTTTCTCTTCATCTGTTCGTTGGGTCATGGTGGCGCAGTGATTAGAATGCAGTACTGCAGGCTACTTCTGCTGACTGCCAGTTGCCTGCAATTTGGCAGTTCAAATCTCACCAGGCTCAAGGTTGATTCATCCTTCCATCCTTCCGAGATCGGTAAAATGAGGACCCAGATTGTTGCGGGCAATAGGCTGACTCTGTAAACCATGTAGGGAGGGCTATAAAGCACTGTGAAGCAGTTTATAAGTCTAAGTGCTATTATTATCTCCAGATATGTCGGGGTTAGAATCTTCATTGATGATACTTCATTAATGATACACTGATGCAGATATTCCACCATCCTGTAGCCCTTTAATGTGGTAATGGCCAGAGTTCTGATCTAACTAGAAATTATAGATTCTTGTAAATATCTTCTAAGGTACCATGGATGTTGACATCCCTGCTATGCAGATGTTTGGTTTATTCCTTTCATTTCTTTGAATCAGTTCTCACTTGTCCACTAGCATTCTTTAGCATACCAATTTGAAACTAGAATCTGCTTCAGAGTTTGGACATCTTTTGAAAAATGTTCCTTACTTTTTTGTGTTGGTTTCCTCCTTGTAACATTCTTCATTGTCTCTTCCAATAGCCTATCTTCATCATTTGGGGCTCTCTTCTCTTTTTGGAATTTCCACTGTCTCTTCTGACATCCATTTGCTTTCTTCTATTCTTCAATCTTTGGCAGTCTCTATTTTTACTTTTATTGTTAACACATTTGAATTCATTCTGCCGTGCCTCAGTTTCCCTATTCAGCAAGCTTCCATGAGCATCAGCAATGACTCTCCTAGTTTGGTTATACATAAAGGAAGTTAAACTTACCCAGGAATCAAGAGTCATACCTGAAGTCTTCTTTTTTCCTCTTTCTCAACTATTAGGAAATGTTACATGAATTCTGTACTCAACACCTGTTAGAGGATGGGGCAAGGGCTTTATATTTCCTGTGTGGAATTTATGGTTACCTGGTAGTCAACTAAATCAATTCAAACCTGACTTCATATGTCCTCCTGGACATATTCATTTAGCTGTCTTGGTAGCAATATGGCAGTAGTCTGCTACTTATTCATCCGGGATGGCTTTTTGACCACCTAATCCAATCTATAGCTTGGAAGTTCTTGGTAATCTTCCACCCTACTGCTAACTAGGTCTAAGTTTAAACAAGGTCTTCCACGACCTTGTTTTCAAGGGGAATAGGCAAAAATATATTTCCCCTACATTTATTTGAAACAGTCGAGTCCATTAAATTCAGTATATTTTGGAAGGAAATGCCTGGAATCTTCTGCATTTGAAATATTACATTAGGGACCATATATTGTCTGTGTTGATAATGCTAGAATGTCAAATTGTCAGCATAAAAAGAACTCAGTCTTTGCTTCCTGGGGAATTGCTATGGAATATATCTTTATTTTCCCTTGTAAATAAATGCGATAGTAGAAAGCAAAATGGTATCTAAAGCATTTTAAGTAGGAATCAATGTGACTCTTGCACATGTTGCTAGTAGCTTTTGCTTTATATATGAATCCAATAGTGCCCAATTACCAATTGTGTCCATTCATCCATTCCTATTCCATCCCCGTTTTCTTGTCTACTATAAGCTCTTAGAGCAGTGTTTTCTAAATCTGGGTAAATTATTGAAAATTGGATAAAAGTGGTTTTTCTTTGGGTAACAACAAACAAACCCATTAGACAATCACAATAGGGACATTTAAATTCACTTAAAATGTTTACCTACATTGGGTAAAAAAGAAGTTTTCGATAAGTGGTTTTGGATAATGAAGGAAAAGGTTTGGGAAGCAATGACAATGTTTTTCTTGTTAAACTAGAGGCCAATCAAGGGCCAGTCAGTCTCAAGCCATTTACAAGAGGTAGCAATCCTTGCAAACTTAGGAAAATAGGCTTCTATATCTGTTTCCTCGATAATCCAGGGATGTTGATATCTTTGGGACCACTTCTCCTCTTTCTAGGGTCAGAAAACCTTAGAGGTGAATGTGTCCCTCCTCGAAAATGGACCCCTTTACTCCAAGTAATATTTTCTTCTTACCAGTCCTGTTCTACTTTCAAGCCAACATTGGCTTCTAAAATGTGTTTCTTTTTCATAGCAATAGCATTAGCACTTAGACTGGCATATCATTTCATAGTGCTTTACAGCACTCTCTAAGCAGTTTAGAGAATCAGCATATTGCCCCCAATAATCTGGGTCCCCATTTTGCTATCCTTGAAAGGATTGAAAGTGGAGTCAACCTTGAGCCAATCAAGATTGAACTCCTAGCTATGGGCAGAGTTAGACTGCATTATAACCACTACGCCACCACAGGTCTTATGCAACTTGTTTTGTTTACATGTTGATCTGTATTAGTCAATAGAAAATATACTTTTTTTTTCTTTTAAATTCCACTGGTTCAGTTGAATTAACAAAAGCATAATGAATTTAGTTCTATTTCCTGGTATAATTTGCAATGTAATAAGTAATGGATCAAATCTTCCACATGTGAGTTATTATAAGTTCATAAAGGTTATCTAGTTAGTAATCCTTTATATGTTCCATCCAAATAGATTATTGGCATTGTTTAAAAGCAAAGTTCTATGAAAATTTGTCTCAGGGAATTGGATGTAGGAGACTAAATAATATGGCATTTCTTATCCATCTTTAAAAAAATAATATTTATTGAACCACTTATGCTCACATACCTGCTATATATGTTATAGATCAGGGGTTCCCAACCTGGGGTGCTCACACCCCCTGGGGGTTTGAGAAGATATTCCAGGGGGTGTGAGAAAAGTCCAGGTAAATAATAGGATATTGGCTATATGTTGGCATTTTTATTTATTATTTATTTCAGGGGTTGCGAGGTTCGAATGAAATTTCTTTAGGGGTACGGGGCGAAAAAAAAGATTGGGAACCACTGTCATAGATGATGCCTATTTTTCTTCTTCTTTTGGGTTTACTTCAGATGTTTTGATGAGTCCATCGACTGTTTGTAGCCGGTACGAGCAGGGACCTGTCACCTGGGTTAAAGTTGCCGGTATCCAGAGGGGGTCCCCTCTGAGGTTTTTTCGTATGCTGCGTCTCCTGGTGAGAATGTTCAGTGCCTGCTTGATGAGTCGGTGGGTTTTTTGGGATTGTATGTGGGGTGCAGCCTATCCAGGGGGGATCTTAGTTTCCTCCCCATTAGTAGCTCTGCAGGGCTCTTGTTGGTCATTGTGTTTGGTGTCATGTGTTGGATAAAAAGTAGTTTATTTATTTTCTCTTGCATGTCCCCGGTTTCAATTTTCTGGATTGTTTTTTTTTTGGTAAATTGGACCATTTGTTCCGCCCTACCATTCGCCGCTGGATGTGCTGGCACTGTCAGAGCGTGTCGTATGCCTGTGCAGTGCAGTGAACTGTGAACTGTGGACCATTATCTGACACAATTACATCTGGGAGACCGTGGGTTGAGAATAGCTTGTTGAGTTCTTTGATGACGGCCTCAGTGGTGGTAGTTCTCATGTCGCTTACCTCCAGCCAATTGGAGTAAGCATCTACTGTTATGAGGAATGTGTGTCCTTTTGTGGGCCCGGCGAAATCTATGTGTATCCTAGACCATGGTCCTCTGGGGGTTTCCCATTCCAGGATTGGGGCAGCTGGTGGGCTTGGCCTGGATTCTTGGCATTGCTTGCAGCTTGCCACCCAGGCTTCGATTTGCTTGTCCATCCCTGGCCACCAGGCATAGCTTCTGGTCAGGGCTTTTGACCTAACAATGCCTGGGTGCCCCTCATGTAACAAGTCCAGGATCCTTTTTTGTAATTTCTCCAGAATAACAACTCTGTCCCCCCAGAGTATACAACCCTTTTGCATGAAAAGTTCTGTTTGTCTGTTCCGAAATGTCCTGAATGTCTCGTTTTTTTCTGGTCACCCTTTCTCCACCCATTGTAACGCCTGCGCCAGACGTTTGTCTTTATTGGTTTCGTAGCCAATGTCTGACGCGGTTGGGGGAGGTCAAGTAAGGTCTCTATGCTCAGGGTGGATGCTGTGGGTGCCAGGTTGGCGTCCAGGTCGAGCAGTGGGGTGCGGCTCAAGGCGTCTGCATGTGCGATTGTCTTATCGGGTCGATGGGTCAGCCGGTAACTGTAGGTGGTGAGGAATTCAGACCACCTTGTCATTCTCGGGGATAGAATGTTTGGGGTGGCCTTGTTTCCTGCCAGGATGCCCAACAGCGGTTTGTGTTCGGTGATGATGGTGAATGTCCTGCCATAGAGGTACTCGTGGAACCTTTTTATGATGGCGATGATAGCCAGGGTTCCCTTGTCTAATTGGCTATAGTTTCTTTCCGACTTTGATAGAGTTCTTCAGTAAAAGGCGATGGGTGCTTCGTTTCCATTCGGGAGTGTGTGGCTGAGGGTCGCCCCGATGCCGAATGGTGATGTGTCGCACATTACTATTAGTGGGAGGGTCTCATTGTATTGGATGAGGATGGCATCTGATGTGAGCAGGTCCTTGGTTCAGTTGAATGCAGCTTCCTCTTGTTTCCCCCAGGTCCAGGTGGCTGTTTTGTCCAACAGCCTATGCAACGGTTCTGCCGCGGTCGCCTTTTGGGGTAGGAAAACATTATAGATCAACATTAATCAACCCCAGAAATGCCTGCAGTTCTGTTTTATTCCTCGGCCTGGGGGCCTCCTTGAGGACTCTGATTTTTTTTTCTGTTGGGTGAATTCCGTGCTGGTCTAGGAGGTACTCTAGGAACTCGACCCTCTTGGTATGCAGCTGGCATTTTTCTTTTTTGACTTTTAGCCCCGCGTCTTTGAACTTTTGTAGTATCTCCCTCAGGTGACCTTCCAGTTATTTTTGGTTGGCCGCTGACACCAACACATCATCAAAGTAGGGCACCACCCCCTTGATCCCTTGTAGGAGTCTCTCCATGAGGCTCTGGAAAATTCCTGGTGCCACGCTGACTCCGAACTGGAGTCTCTTGCAGTGAAAAGCCCCCCGGTGGGTTACTATGGTCTGCGCCTCGGTAGTTTCCATGTCGACCGGTAATTGTTGGTAGGCTTGTGCCAGGTCGAGCTTCACGAAAACCTTGCCTCCCCCCAGTGAGTGCAGAGAGTGAGTGCAGTGAGTGCTGTACTACTGGGAGGGGATAAACGCTTTGTTGTAAGGCGCAGTTTAGGGTGGCCTTATAGTCCCCACAGATTCTCACCAACCCATCGGGCTTGACTGGGGTGACTATGGGGGTCTCCCACTGGGCGTGATCGGTTGACTCTAGGACTCCCTGCTTGATGAGCTTGTCTATCTGCTCATCGATCTTGGGTCTGAGTGCGAAAGGTACTCGCCGTGGTTTTAGGTGTATCAGGGGAACGCTGAGGTCTAGACTGAAGGAAATAGGGGGCCCTCGGTACTTGCCTAGGGTGCCGTCGAACACTTCCTGGAAGTCCCTTGCAAGCTGATCCTCCCAGTCTACCTCTGCGACATGGTCGATGCCTGTTACTTCGATTCTGAGCGGCGCGAACCACTGTAGTTCCAAAAGGCTGGGTCAGTCTCTGTCCATGATTGTCAGGGGAAGCCTTGCTGTGCGCCCCTTGAATGTGATTTCAAAGTGTCCTGTTCCGACTATGGTGATGCAGTTCCCTTGGTAGTCCTTTAGGATTAGCTTCTGGCTTTCCAGGCCCCTTTTGTGGATGGTGGACACCAGGCACTTGATTTCCCGCCATGCAACCATGGAGAGGTAGGACCCGGAGTCCACCTCCATCTTGCACGGCTTGCCCTCAATGCCCACTTCCATGTGTACCTTTCAGGTGTCCCTACTAGATGAATGGCTGATGATGACTGTCTGGTGGGTCTCCTCTCTTTGTCAGTTCTTTAGCATTTATCTCCCTGTTCCCCTAAAGGTGTCAAACTCAAGGCCCATGGGGCCACTGGTGGGATTCAAAAGTGGTGGCTTGGTGGACGTGGCAGGGGAAGAATACTGTAAAATCTGCAGTCAGATTTGCCATTTCTCTGAACTATTCAAAATCTCTGCTACCGGTTCTCCAGAACTGGCCAGACCCTGCTGAATACCACCACTGCATGGGGCTGCCCTAGAAACAGCAAAGAACCAGCCCATGGTGTCTTTGCCAGCCAGAACAGAGCTTGGGGTAGGCACTGGCAGAGGGCTGCAGGAGGCAGTCATGATTGATAATAGGGCCAGAATGGCTGCATGCACACACACACACCACCAAGCTCCATTTTCACTGGCAGAGGGCTGCGGGAGGCCATCGCAGCTGAAAATAGAGCTTAGGAGCCCATTCTCACTGACAGAGTGCTTGGGCCACCACAGGCACCCTCAACATGAGTGCTGTCTAGCTGACCACGCCCATCCTGATTCCCCAAAGTCAAACACAATCCTGATGCAGCCCACAATGAAATCAAGTTTGATACCCCTGCCCTAGATGCTTTGCATGATCCTGCACAAAGCCTGATTAATCTGCACATGGTTTTTAATTTTTGCTTCTGTGAACATTGCATACCTATGTAATTAGCAAAAGATAGCAGCAGTGCTGTTGGGAAGCAGCCAAGCAAGCAGGGAGGAGCTAGCTTTGAGTCCTTGTGCAGCTGCAAGAGGCATAAGCCTGATCCCTTCCCCTAAATTCCATGAAACCTTATTAATTTATTTCCATTAGAAAGCAAGAAGTTTGAGGAGATTCCTGTATTTTAGGTAAACACAATAAATTAGCTGATTTGAACCTTTCATGAATTGATATGGTTGCTTGCACCTGACACTTGCCTTCAGAAAATGTGGAGGGCAAGGATTGTGGATTTCAGCAGATAGGCTTCATGAGATTTTAATCTGAGGAACCTATATAGGATCTTGCTGAAATTCTGCATTTTATTCAGCTGTTAGACTTTCAAAACTGCATTTCAAAAAAGGGTCTAATGGAGATCAACTAGAGATATTTTTTTGTTAAGTCAATGTCACCCATTCCCCCCTCCCCCTCAAAAAATGAGACAAAAGAAAAGTCCACACAGGATCCAGAGTAAATAATATAATCCCTTTGTAATGGAGCTTGTAGTCTCAAGGCAGAAAAGAAAACCATTAAATGGAACACTAGCTTTCATTTGCCAAGTAAAAGATGGATTCCTTGGATACAAGCAAAATAAATTTCTCATTGTGTTGCAGCACAGTATTAGTTTTTAACAATTGTCTTGCAGGTATTTATCCTTAGTCCAGTTCTAAGACATCTCTTCAAAGAAACATGACTATGGACTTTTTGTAATATAAACAGAAACTTTGAATAGGTCACTGATTTACTGACACAGTTAATTTCCATTATACCAGAGAGCTGTGCTCTAAAGCTTTTTTGGTTCTCAATGATCACAAGGCATTGAGTTGGGGTGGCAGAAAATATCCCAAAGCATTTGACCTTCTCTACTAGAGATAATCAGAAAGGCTGCACATGATCTTTAGCGGACTACAGTTGAGCCATCTTCACAAATATTCCTACGACATCCTTTTTCTAACAGAGTGCCTTCCAGCTATATTAGAAAGCAACAGGTTAGGAAAGATGGCCTTAGAATGTTAACTGAAGATGACATATGACTGAATCCTTGAACTTTATTTGAAACTGTTTATATAAAATGTTTCTTCTTCCACTCTTTTGCTTCACTTTTGCCAGGAAATTGCAATAGGAGTCGGATTGGTGGTTATAAATTTTCAGTTTCAGGGGTAGGGATCAGTTCTGTGCATGGCCTCCGGTCCGATCTAAATATAGTACATAAAATCATACATTGCAATGTCCTACCTGCAAATGAATACTTCAGCTTCAATCATAACAATACAAGAGCACACAATAGATACAAACTCAAGATTAACTGCACCAAACTTGACTGCAGAAAATACGACTTCAGCAACAGAGTGGTCAATGTTTGGAATACTCTACCTGACTCTGTGGTTTCTTCCCCAAACCCCAAAAACTTTAATCTTAGACTGTCTACTATTGACCTCACTCCCTTACTAAGAGGCCTGTAGGGGGTGTGCATAAGTGCACCAATTGTGCCTACCGTTCCTGTCCTATTGTTTTTTATTTTTCTTATAAGTATCTATCTCATGTATTCAAAACTACGTATATTTAATCTTATATCTGTATCTTGTAAGCGATTGACAAATCAAATAAATACTAAATACTAAAATACTATCACTATAAGATCAGGTGGAGAAGGGCACTAATTGTGAGTCGCAAAAGCACTTAGACTTACCGTATATACTTCTTCATAATGTTTTACAGCCCTCCCTAAGCAGTTTACAGAGTTGGCATATTTTCCCCAACAATTGGGTCCTCATTTTACCGACCTTGGAATGATGGAAGCCTGAGTCAACCTTGAGCTGGTCAGGATCAAACTTCTGGCAGTCGGCAGAATTAGCCTGCCATACTGTTTAATGCATCACTATGGCTGCTATATCTATAAAACATGAAATGGATGGGCAGCATCTTGTAGTTAGGCCTGATCTTGACTCTCCAAATGTAGAGCCATATTTGGTACCTAGGATTGTCCACATCCAGTAATGGTAAGTTGAGCTTGATTTGTAGGCCCTAATTCAGCACTGTAGAAAACTACAAAAGTTTTGAAACAGGCTAGTCACTTGTATTTTCTGAAAACAGTCATGATGGCCTATGGTTGGAGAAGTAAATGGTAGGGAAAAATGTCCCCCAATTAGCCCATTAAGATGACTTATCCCTATGCAATGATTTGGAGAAAAAGTTCTATTTGACAGAATAAGTAGGAATGCTTACTAAATATCACTATTAAATCTAAGGGCTGACTTTACAATTTCACCGTAATGTAATTCAGAATAATGGGTCAAGAAATAGAGAGGGTGAGATTTTCCAAATTTTCATCTTGGGAATATTAAAGGTTTTAAAGTTGAACTGATGGGTTCTAATCCTGTTTCCATGTTATACACTGTAATTACAGGTTTGGGTCTGATTTCAATTTTTTTAAAAATAATATAAAGATTCAGTCATGCTTTTTCTGGTGTTTCAGATAGGGCCAATCTTGTTTATGGTTGCCTATAACATTCAGTCTCAAAGTGAGCCAGTATCCTTGGCTCCAAAAGGAGATTGTGTGACATTAATTAGAACCAAGTCAAATCACAGCAGGACAACCAGTTTAAATGTACAAACTGAAGAATTGGCCATTGGATCTTTAACAATTATCTGTGCCTGTGGACTTCCACCAGTTTTATACATTAAGTAGGAGCCATGAAATATGTTGAAAGAAATGAGTGTCAGTTGTAAAAGAGAAAATTGGTCTCCAAACTTCAAAACAGATCATTCCTCTAATTATCATGAGTGGGGAAGACAAAACTGGAATGAAGCAGCTTTCCAACTATGGATTTTTAGTACATGAATACAATAGAGCAGGCTATCCCTGACTTGGGAATGATTGTCTACCCTACCATGTTGCAAAATCATCGTATATTTTCTGGGCTTCATTGCAGTTTGCAAGAACATAGTGAGTACACCACAAAAGTTGAACTAATTGCAAGGATAGAAACCATTCTTATTTGCCATTAATATGTTAAATTCATTTTCATTGATTGGTGACCTAACCAACTGTAATACATTAGTTGTTACAAGTCGAGTTACTACTAATTATGAGAATAAAAGATTGATGCTAGTTTGTTACTTTTCAGTGAGTATATCTTTGATACATTTATAGGATTGGTTGTATTAATCATCCAAGAATATCCATGATGGGATCTAAAAAAGTCAAGAAGGCATGAATTGATTTATTATTGAAGTCTACCCCTTCCTATGTACTTCTTACACAAAACATATGTAAAAGAGGCAAGGTATCAGTTGAGTTTTTGCAATCATAGCCTTGAATTTTTTGACTCCTCTTTTTCCTACGAAATCCATTCCAACTCTACTATTCTGCATTCTGAATCCTATGAAAGAGAGATCCAATCTAAAAGTAAGGAGAAATTTTCTG
Organism: Hydrophis major; assembly: GCA_033807585.1. NCBI lineage: Eukaryota > Metazoa > Chordata > Lepidosauria > Squamata > Elapidae > Hydrophis > Hydrophis major. Next base: position 193,393,086 of record CM066331.1, read on the forward strand.
ATTGCAAAAACAATTAATGAATGGATTAGCTGCCCCTCCCCCCCCCCCGCATATTTGTGGGTGCTCCATCACTGGAGGTTTTCAAAAATAGGCTGGACAATTATTTGACCAGGATAGCATAAGGTCTTCTGCCTTGGGCAGGGGGTTGAACTAGAAGACCTCTGGGGTCCCTTAAAATCCTATGATTATATATCCTGTGTTCTGCAAATATTTATTTATTTTATTTATTTATTTATTTATTTATTTATTTATTTATTTATTATTTATTATTTATTATTTATTTATTATTTATTATTTATTTATTATTTATTTATTTGTTTGTTTGTTTGTTTGTTTATTTATTTATTTATTTATTATATTGCTGCCTATTCGCCCATGGCAACTCGAGGCAGCTTACACTGTATCTAAAGCATTTTACAATGTAAAACCATATTTAAAACAAAAAATAAAAATAAAAACAATAAAAAACTCACAAAAAGAATCAAATAAATTAGTAAAGTAAAATAGAACAAAATTTGGGGGGAAAAAACAAAACAAACAATAAATAAAAACTAATTTCCACCCCCGTCCTGACGACAGCAGATCACGCTCGCCATTTGATGGGCTTCATCCCTCTCTGGGTTCCTCAGGCCCCCTGGCAGAACCAGGTCTTCAGTGCCTTCCAGAAGAGTATTAATGAGGGGGCCATTCTAATCTCTGGGGGAATGATGTTCCAGAGAGACGGAGGCACCACAGAGAAGGCCCTTCTTCTGGGTCCCACATGATGTATCTCGCTCAGGGGGTGGGACCCGCACCATTTCCTGCCTCCTCGCTCTAATGGGTCAGGTAGATATCACTGGCAAGAGATGTTTCCTCAGATAACCCTTGTAAAATATCCTTGTAACTGGCCACATGGCCACCTCACATATGAGATGGAATGAATCCAGACATCTGACAAAATAAACTCCCAAATCCTACTTTTCAGGGCACACAGATGCCCCAATGCCTGATTTGAAAAGCTTACAATAATGAGGTTGGGCTGATGTCCTATTACTGGGACTTTGCAGAATGAGGTATTCAGACAGATGGGCAGCCATTATCATTCTTATTCTTACTCTACTGTTACCAGGGAAAGCATGTAGTGCTGCTGTTGACATCACTTTAAGGACTTGATTTTTAAAAAAGAAAATGCATTGATTTCACATATTTTCTCCCAGGAGGTTAAAATGCCTTACAGCCTACTTGAACCTTCAAACTTCCAGTCAAGTTCTTTTCATATCCATTTGCTTCTTTTTATTGTGTTGCTTTCTGAGTTCATTCCTTGTACTGGAAGGTCCCCCTGGGTAGTATGAAACCATGCCTCCTGGCTTTTCAATTTCAGTTTCAAAGTCCAGATACCTGCTGCTCTGTTTAGCCATCAATCATGTCAATAGCCCCAATGAAGTCTCAAGGCAGTGGCTTACATTGTGCAAATAGCACTCTTGAAGTGTTTGCAAACATTGTATCCACAATTGATTTAGCTAGGGGATAAAAAGTATGTGGAGATTTGATGCCATAAAGAAATTGTAATATGTGAGATTAAGAAAGCAATGAGATTTTTTTTAAAAAAAACGTGAGCATAGCTGGATTTTGAAATTATGTCATGAATTAATCCTTTGGTGAATTCTGTTCTCTTGGAAGATTTATTCTGTGGCAAAGCAATATAGAATAAGAGTTGGAAGGGACCTTTGGAGATCTTCTAGTCCAACCCCCTGCCTAGGCAGGAAACCCTACAATCCAATCCTATAAAATCCATTCTATCCATTTCGTTTCTTACATCTTCTCAAATTGCTTTCCAATTTGTGCTGATGTTGTAGAACTTCTCTTATGACTGTAAAATAGCAGAGGGAGCTATCACTCTTTTCCATTGCTTGTTTCTCCCTCCCTTTGGAAGTTCCTTAAAAGCCATGGTCATGCAGTGGTTAGAATGCAGTATTGCAGGTTAACTCTGCCTGCTGCTAGGAGTCCCATCCTGACTTGCTCAAGGTTGACTCAGCTTCCATCCTTCCGATGTCACTAAAATGAGGATTGGGTGGGTGCAATTTGCTGACTCTCGGCTTAGAGAGGGCTGTAAAGCACTATGAAGCAGTATATGAGTGCAATTGCTATTGCTTTCTGATTTTCAAATAGACAAGCAAGAAGAGTTTCTGCAAAATGCCTTTCCTTGCCATGGAACAGAGGCAGGTTCCAGATATCCAAAACTTTGAGAATTAAGATATGTTATCATTATCTACAATGAAGACTTTTCTACAGGGGGAAAAACAGGAAGAAGGAACTGTTGCAGACAATAAACACTTCACGGAATGGTACCAAATTAAAACAAAGATGCTATTTTTCTTTCAGCCATAATTCTTTTAAAAGCATTGCGGCAGAGAGAAACAAATGCTATTGTATAAGAAAGAAGTCAGTAAATTTGATAGGCTATTGCCTGATCTCCAGCTTGCCTTGCACAACACCTGAATTCTATCAAATTTACCCTGACAGGTTTGTTTTTAATGGGAGAGCCTGACAAATGTTTCAATATTTGCAGCATCAGCAGATAAAAGGAAAGATAATAAACTCATTACATTGGCCTCCTATGATGAGAAAAATTGATAGGGATCAAGAAAAAATACTTAGTTGTTTTCATTTTATAGGGCACAAAACCTATAAATGTAAGAGGTGACCAGTTGACTCAAAGGGACGGGTCAAATGTGTCATCAGTCTCCAGTCCCTTCACACTCACAAGAAATCTAAGTGCAACTCACCTTGAATGCTGTTGACTCAACTTGCTTTTACCATTAGTAGTTCAGATTCTTATAGAGAGCATTAGCTTACAATAAACAAAAAAAAAAAAAAAAAAACCAGTTACTACCAACCTGCCTTCAGTTGAGGACCTGTATACTGCACAAGTCAAAAAGAGGGCTGTGAAAATATTTACAGACCCCTCACATCCCAGACATAAACTGTTTCAACTCCTACCCTCAAAATGATGCTATAGAGCATTGCACACCAGAACAACTAGACACAAGAACAGTTTTTTCCCAAAAGCTATCACTCTGCTAAACTAATAATTCCCTCAACACTGTTCAACTATTACAAAGTCTGCACTATTATTACTGTTAATCTTCTCATCACTCCTTATCACCCATCCCCTGCCACTTGTGACTGTATGACTGTAACTTTGTCGCTTGTATCCTTACGATTCATATTGACTGTTTCCTAGTATGATTTGACTGCTTATTGTACCCTATGACTATCATTAAGTGTTGTACCTTATGATTCTTGATGAATGTATCTTTTCTTTTATGTATACTGAGAGTATTTGCACCAAGACAAATTCCTTGTGTGTCCAACCACACTTGGCAAATAAAGAATTCTATTCTATTCTATAAACCTATATTCAATTGATCTGGCTGGCTCCCGATTTATTAGAGTTAACATTAGCAAGCATTAACAGAATAACAGAGTTGGAAGGGACCTTGTCTCCCCCCACTCAAACAGGAGATCCTACACCATTTCTAACAGATGGCAGCCCAGTCTCTTCTTGAAAGCTTCCAGTGATGAAGCTCCCACAACTTCCAAAGGCAAGCTGTTCCATTAATTGATTGTTCTCACTGTCAGAAAATTTCTCCTTATTTTGAGGTTGAATCTCTTGATCCATTTCAAACTTGGTCCATCCAATTCAATATTGCCTATCTGGGTTGCCAGCAGATCTCCAGTTTCAAGGAGGAATATTTCATAGGCAGGAAATGAAGCCATTTCATGTTTCATACAAACATATGCTTTGCCATGAAGCTAACTTGCTTCTCTTTAGAGATGTTCCAATATCATTTGTAGCCATTCCAAGAAATAGTTTTGTTTTGAAGACTATATCTTAAGCTTCTTTTGTCCCTATGTTCATGTATTGTTTCCTGGTGAATCATTGACCCAATGGTGTTCCTTTTTAGATAATTGATTCATTTTCTTAATTGATTCATAATTGATTCATTTTCTAAAACATAAAAACAAACTACTGCCATTCTGTAAGATTCTAGTATCTCTCTTGAGTTTTGAAAAAAAGTTTTCCTAGCCAAGGGTAGGGAACAGTGAAATGGGGAAGATCAATCTTGAAACTGATTGGATTGGCCTGTACATTTCAAGAAATAAAGAAATATTTAAATGATAAAAAATAAAATCTGCTTTGAGTTCAGTTTAATTCATTATCTTATGAGTGTGTAGTTCTTTTCAGAGGCATCTACAGGAATGGGGAAATCAATTATGACAAAATTAAGAGTGTGATGGGGTGATCAAAGACCTTCCTCTTGTAAGGTATGTGAGAGGCATATAATACATATTATAAAGAAGTGGGGCTTTGTATGTGGAGCTACATCTACCATTTTTATGTGATTTTTTCTCCCTGTTTCTCTCTCTCTCTCTCTCTCTCTCGTATTTAAAGTAGAATAATTGCAGGATCCAATCTGGGTCAGTCACTGGGACCAGTGGTTTTTTCTTCTGAGCTTTCAGGTTTGTGCTGGAGCCCATCCTCAGGCAACTTTCTCTGTGTTATAAATAAACTCATTTCCTACTGTCTTCTTCTAACATGCTTTCTGATTTCCCAGTAATCAACCAGTAATCAAGAAACCAATCAGGTCTCTTCTTAGTTTCTCAAGATCAGCCAAAGTTAACAACAGCCTATCTATAATTGTACATCCATAAAAGTTAATATGTTATTTCATGTCCTGCAGATGCAATAATGTAGTTTGTCCAGTCAGTAGCCTCGTCAACCTTATGAACTATATTAAGTACAATACCTAAAGATTGAAAATTGTCCTTTGTTAGCAAAGAGCATTGTTAGCATTTTTTAAATGTCTAGGATCTCAATGGACAAAGCCAAGATCTTTCTGGTCTGTTTTGTGGGAACTTAAAAATGCTAAGCCTGTTTTATCATTTATAATATTATTATTTTTTTAAAAAAAGTTTCCCACTTAAAATGATGGGAATTATGTCAGAAAAATAGTGGTGAGAAATTATTCCAAGAGTCATAAAAATCAGGCTGGAAGGTAGGGATCTGTATGCATTTCTTATTATTTTTTTTAGTAAAATAGTTAAATATAATACAAACTAAATTTCAAAGAAGAAAAGCGACTAGAAAGAATTATTAGAAAGATTAAGGAAAAAAGGAAGACGAGAAAGCTAACAAAAAGAAAAATAAGACTATAATAAAGAAAGAGAAGAAAGAGAAAAGTAAGAATATAATAAAGAGAAGAAAGGGAAGAAAAAGTAAGAATATAATAAAGAAAGTGAAAAGAATTATAAAGTAGTGATTTTCATCACCAGTATAAACAAATTTAGTAAATCTTCATCCTGTCCAAAATTACAAACATTTATCTCTTCATTCTACAGTCCCTCTCTTTTCTCTAAAAAAAATCCATAAAACTTTTTTTTTTAAGTCCTGGTGTCAGAGTAATCTATCAGTTGTTTCTTTCATTCAAGATTGAAGACAGACTCACCTGGCATTTTAAACCTTGGCATCTCCAAACTCTGTAATGGCTTAGAAGTAGTTAATGAGCAATTTTCAGAAATAATAACGTTTGTTTAGAAAGTTTGGTGCCTTTTAAAGTTGCCACTGTGGTTATGAGTAAAGTGGCTCATCCCATCATCTCCTGATGTCCTGGTGTTCAAAACCATGGAAAACTCTTATTCTGCAATCTCATGATGGGGAAGAATTATCTAGTGGGGGATCTCACATCCTTTCCTTATCTGGAGAAGGATTCAGTCTACCTACCAGTTCCTTGATTTTTGCTGCAATCATTGACTCTGCTTTTGCAGAGACACATTCAGTTCACCATACCTCCTCCAGAAACTTTACACAATTACTATAATCCTGCTGAAAGTTCCAGGCTTGACTTAGAATCCTTGTGCCAATTCAATTGTCCATTACATGGAACACTGTAGAAACTTAGAACTGAGTTCAATTACCTTTTTCTTATTTTTTTTTCTTGAAATTTTAAGACAATCATGCCTGAGGAAAGTTCACAAGTTTTATTTGCACCCTTAGCATAGCATATATTCCAGTTGTTCAGCCAAATGGCTTTTAAATGAAGAAAAAGCTACTTTAGAGCATTTCTATGCATTCAGCAGTTAAAGGAAAGGTGTCACCCTCCGACACTCTGTGAAATTTGGAAGATATAATTTGTTTGGAGAATCCACCTATAGCAAAGTTGATTATCCTCAACTCTTATATATGCCAATGTGCTCCCTTTCTCACAAGAGTATGCAAGTTCATTAACCAGTTTTATATTATGCTCAAGACACTTTCAACATTCTGATTCCCTGTGTGATATATAAGGAACGCTGAGCGGTTCTTCTAGAAAGCATCCCTCGTGGAGTTCTTTTAAGACGGAAAGTCACTTTGCTGGCTAATCCTCATAAAATAAAATAAAGTTTTTCCTAGAGTCACATATAATACACTGCCCTCTTCAATTATGGAGAACAACTTTAGCCCCTGACTACACTAAAGAACACATATTCTCATTGGGGAGATGAAGTAAAAGAAACAATTGATGTTGCTTTATTTAATTTTTGTAGATAGGAGTGTGTAAATATAACAAAAATCTTTTAGCTTGTTTTAGGTTTAAGACAAGGGAGATACAGATCCTAGCCCACTCTCAGCTACAAAAACTCATTGGTGGACTTTAGGCCAATCATTCTGTCTTATCCCATCCAATCTCACAGGTTTATGAAGCAGGGAAAATTGGAAGAGAAAGAGAAATGTGCAGTGCTTGCAGTTGCTAGGAGAAAAAAATGTGAGATATATATATCCAACCAATAACATAAATAAATCATGATGAATATACAGTAAACAACAAAATTACAGAAGCAAAAGCTTAGGACATGTTTCCTTCCTTGAAAGCTCATGAGCAAAAGGTTTCCAAGTAAATTTTGACTAATTATAGTATTTTGTTTGTGTGTGTCTCATTGTTTTAATTAGTTTATTTACAGTTCTTATCTCATGTATCTCTTTATTATGGACATTCTTTGGTCTATGACTATAATTTATTTATTTAGGAGGAGCCCTGGTAGTACAGTGGTTAGAATGCAGTATTACAGGCTAACTGAACCCACAGCCTAGAGATCGATCCTGACTGGCTCAGGGTTGACTCAGCCTTTCATTCTTCTGAGGCTGGTAAAATGAGGACCCAGATTGTTGGGGGCAATATGCTGACATTGCAAACTGCCCAGAGAGTGTTGTAAAGACTGAGGAGTGGTATATAAGTTCAAAAGTTATTGCTATTAATATTTATTTATTTGAAAACCTACATTCCTACATTTACTTCTTTCTGAACATTTGTTAAAATATGAAGATTGTCCAGTGGAACTTTTACTGACCATGGACACTTTGAAAACATATGTGATGGGAAGAAACACACATTTTTTTAGTGCAAGACTAAATAGAGTGATTGCAGGCAAGTAAGACTGATTCATGCAGTGGTATTCAACACTAGTAGCTTAAAACAGATTTATTGCCCAATTCCAGTTCAGTTTGTTTTAGCTGTTGTGGATAATGTTAGTCGGAAAAGAGAGAGTGAGAAAAATCGGATAAGATGTAGACATACTGAGAAAAATATTCAAACAATTTCCAGCCAACAGTTGGAAATGCCATTCTTTAGCACATTATCACTTCAGAGTTTTCCAGCCAGGACAGAATAAGTTCATCTCTTTTCAAGACCAGCATACTGCAATGAAGATACATAAGTGTATTCCAGTGATATCTTAATTAATGTTGTGCCAACATTTTTTTCTTGCATTTCTTTTTTGCATTTCTCTTAAAACTAATAAGTGTGTTTGAGCTCTAACTCCCTTTTTCCCCCACTAATTCACTCTGAGTTCTATCATCTCTGATTCAGACATGACTGGAATTTGAAATTTGGAATTCCCTGTTCGTTAAGAATGATAATCTTATTAGAATGACGAGATAATTAGAAAGGCATTTTTAAGCAAGCCTTTTCCCCTCCATCAATCATCTGTCTCGCCCCACTGATTTTTATATGAACTCATGTATAATCCCAAGCTGTATGATTCCATTACTCTAAATGTAGTTAATTCTGCCACAATCAATTGATCAATAGGCTCAGTTAGTTACACAATAATATAGACAATCTGATTTATACCACTGAGTTTCATTATTTCTTGATTTTCTTCTTCCAAAGCAACCTGCCCATCACCTTTTCAGTAAGCTTCTGGGATTCCCTTTCTTAAAAATAAAAAAAAAGAACAGTATTCCTCACCTCTCCCCATGGCTTCTCTGATTATTCTGCTGCTGAAGTGTTCGGTTTTGGCGATAGTTCTGGCATTTTTAAAGTCAATTTCATGTCCTGTGGCTTTGAGGTGTTGGACCAGGGAAGAGGTCGGTTCTTCCTTTTTGATTGAGTTCTTATAATCTTCAATGCGTGCACTTATTCTTCTGTTAGTTTGTCCAATGTATGTAGTGGGGCAGGCAGTGCAAGGGATTTCATATAAAATACCAACAATACTTTAAAAATACCAGAACTATCACCAAAACCGAACACTTCAGCAGCAGAATAATCAGAGAAGCCATAGAGATAGAAAAACGCCCACACAGCATGAATAAACGAGATGATACCTCCCACCTACCAGCCATTTGGAAACCCGCCCTCATGAACAGACGAGTACCTAACATGAAGAATGACACCAGACCCACACCCCTGAGAGCCACACAAGATGCCACCACCACACTTCCACGTAGAAAGCAGACTCACACCCACACAGAAGATGAGACACGACCACGGACCAGAAGCCGCACTGCAGCTGCATCACTACCCACTTCAAACCCCTCTGAACCATACATGAAGCGAACTGACCCCCACCATGAAGATGCAGCATGACCACGACCTCGAAGCCAAACAGCAAGATCACAGCTCACCAGCTCAAATCCCCCAGCAACTAAGACTAACCAGAGCACAACCAAGCCCCCACCTGAACAGAACACGCCTCCAGCCAATCAGAACACAGCCAACCCCCCAACCAATCAGAACACAGCCAAAGCCCCAACCAATGAGAACACACCCCCACCCAATCAGAACACAGCCAAACCCCCACCCAATCAAGTCACATCCCCACTAGCAGTTAAAAGGAAGAAGCAGCTGCAAACTCACATCACTCTGAGAAGCACAGAGCTGAAGACCAAGCCTGAAGATGATGAATGAGACTTCATCAAAACGTTGCCTAGATACTTCCAATCTTACGCGGGAGAAAACCCAAATAACCAAAGATCCATATGTGTATATATATTGTTCGGGTATTTTCCCACGTCATAATAGTGGTGCTTTTAAAGTTGTAGCAACGTTTCAGCAGAATCTCATCTGCCATCATCATCATCATAGGCTGCCCCAAATTTAAATCTGAAACCACTGTAAAAGTCTAACTCACAGACGAACACTACACAGAAGCCTGATGATGGCAGATGAGATTCTGCTGAAACGTTGCTACAACTTTAAAAGCACCACTACTATGACGTGGGAAAATACCCGAACAAAGCTGAATGCCAGACATGTAAGTACCCGCGAAAACTTAAGAAAACATATATATATATATATTACTTTCTGCTCTCCTTTGATAGAATGCAGGGATGTCTGCAGGAGAAAATGTAATAAAAATATTTAATATATGCTACTGTTAATCCATTGATCTATCACTTTATCAAGCGTTCAGGTTGGTGCCAATGCTTAATTTCAAAATGCTAAAAAGCATAATTAGCTAATAATCTTTATCTCCCTAAATTCTGTTCATTATCACAATGTTCTCTTTGGCATGCTTCCAGACAAATATTTGCTAATAGCCAATGATTTTACTTATTTTGTATGCAAGTATCAATGAAGGTTCTCAATCATCCAAGGAGAATGGTCTGAAGATTGTTTGAAGTTATCTGAAGTTGAATCATTGCAACTGAACAACTTTGCTGTTGTTGTTGTTAGTTTGAGAGTTTCACTGCCCATCCAGATACCTTTCCCAATCAATTATATGCAAGTAGACATTTTACATGAAGCATCATCCTGAGCTATCAGAGTAACTATGAAGGTATCAATACCAAAGAATAGGAGCTCATGTTTCTAATAGAAACTAGACGGTGCTGTTTTCTGTGTCATATAATATATGTGGGTATATACATAATTTTATTTGTTTATTTTGTCATGTTTATGTAGTGTATATTGGAGGTGATGATCCTTTGAAAACTGTATGCAACAAAATTTCATTTTAATTTGTGCCAATTAGTGTACATTTAAAACGACAATAAAGTTATTCTAAGTCTACGTCTAATACACCCACCCACATGGGCAGTCTTTCAATGGTTGGAATTTAGTGCTTAGGATTGCTAAAAGGAGTATATTAAAGTAGATTAGGGTAAATGCTCTGTGATACTTTGCAAAAATAAAGTGTTTAAAGTCATGGATGGCTTTATACAATGTATATACAACCAATTTCCAGCTCATGTATTTCCAAAACATTTTATTTGGTCTTCCTGTGCATACATGTTTGCAAACCTTTTTAAACATGGCTATTGCTTAACCATGCCCCCATTCCTTTTCTCCTCTCTATGCAAGAGCAAGGAGTTTCTGCTCCTTCACATAGCATGAAATGAGTCTACTGAAGCCAAGCATTGTGGGGGGAAATAGAAGTTTAGTGAAAAATTGTATAACCTCCACTAGGTCAAGTTTCATCCTTGGGCCCATCTCCAAGCAAAGTACTTTTAGTTGGTATGCAACTCACTACGAGAAGATTTTCCTCAAATCTTTGGAGGACAACCTGTAGTAAAGATGCCCTAATTGTAAAGTTAAGCTAAATGGGCAGCTACAAACCATTTGAACCCCAGTGTAATCTTCCATTCTCCTTTTGATTGAAAGAAAGAATAGCTGCAGTATTTTTAGCCCTTTCTGGGTAGCATATAAAAAGTGTGGTCTTCAATTCCCATCTGAATGAATTATCATCTCAAGATAGTTAAAGCAAGCCATCTGTTCAAACATCTTCCTATTAATAATTCCAATAGAGGAGAATACATGTAGCTCAATGTTGAACTGTGGAGTCCTCAAGCAAGCAAGTTCAAAGAGCACTAAGGATTTCACAATAATTCCATTCATATTTTAGGTATTTTTTGAAAATGCCATCATATTTGTTTTACTGTTGTTTACCTAGAGCTGAGAGTTTTGTAGAAGGATAAAGAAGAGTCTTATTTAGGGCTGTCTGTGTCTGTGCTGAATGACAGTATCTACACACATTACACCACCATAGACCTGCCTACAATATTTGGTAGGTAAAGCTGGTCTCCCTGAACTTGTCCTTCCATACACATTCAGGTCAAGCCCCAGAAAAGCTTATACAACAGTTCTTGGGTGCACACAATTCTTCTGTGAAAACACATTTTGTCCTAGTCTAAAAAAAGTCAGTTGAGTGTCCTTCAGATGTTTTAGATCTTATGAGCCTTTCCCATTGGCATGAAGCAAACAGCCTTTCCCCCAAACCATCCTGAAACTGGATTCATTAATCACACTAAACTATAATTTCCCCGTGGCTTGTTTCCTTTTGGCTGTATTAACTCACTGCTGCAATTCGTAAAGCACGATTTATGTCTTATAACGCTGTGTTGAAGTAAGCAACCAAAGTTTGTTTGGTAAAAAAAAAATTATGATGAGAAATCATTGCTCAGTGCAGTATGTTAACCCAGGCAGACTGTGTGGAAACAAGCAAAGAGACCATAAGTCTGTGGAGTGAGCTGGGTGAATTAAGATTCATCCGTTCTGATGCTACTTACCTCAGCATCTTTTCTTTACATTTATATTGTGAAACATTAAACACCCTGGGTCATTGGTTAGGAATAAATGGGAACAAGTAATTATCTACATCCTTTTCAGATCAGAATGGTGCATATTTGCAAAAGCAAATATCTAAAAGTTCCCCCTCTATAAAATAATTAAATCCTGGGTCTAAATTTTCTAGCTGTATCCGGAACAGTGAATGCATACTGATTATCATAATGGTATCAGTTGTGTAAAGCAAAGTAAAAAAAAAATACACAGGAATGGGACAGGAAGAACAGGAACATAACGTAACTAGCGAAAAGTCAAGGTGAGGTCAATTCATAGCAAATTATCACAGGAGAGGGGAAAAAACATTTTATACTTTTTATTATGTATTGGAGGTATCTTTTTGTCAGAGAAGTGTCAGCGTTCAATTTTTTCTGGAAGGAAGATAAAGCCCAATATATAAAATTAATGTATAAGTCTGTATTTCACACTGATAGAAACAGCTTTACCACTAGAAAGGCAAGGATATATTTTACCCTTTCTCTCCCAACTTTCTTCTCCTTAGATAAGGCACCTCATAGAATTCTGCCTAATGCTGATTCTTAAGCAACAAAGAGGATATTTTAAGGCATGTCTGCCTTAAGCTCATAATGTTTTATAAAAGTTATTGAAAACAAAACTATACAATCCATCTTGCACCATCCCAAATGTATTATTTGTCCTGTGCACACAGAAGGCTGCAAATACATTGAATAATGTGCAGTGTAATAAATAGGCACTTTAGAATCATCAGGTACACTGACCTTCATTTTAGAGGGACATTTGATATATATTCCACAGACAAAAACTAGGAGAAGGGGGTGGAGGTTGGTGGTAGCTTTGGCTCTGATCAAGAGCCATGACTGATGACCATGGTGGCATCCTGAATAGCACACCACCAATGGCACACTGCCATGGAAAATGGCAGCATAGGTATCATGCAGTGAACAACTCCAGTTTCTTTCTGTCACAATGCATTGATATTCTTGGAACCCCATCTTAGATCTCCCTCTCTCCATGCCAACTTCTTTGTTTGTTACTGCCTTAGCTATCCAAGTGGACTAGACCTATCTATATGGCAGCATATTTGTTTTCTTTTTAATTTGATAGTTTTAGTTTACTTTATTGTCATTGCACCTCCTATAACAATATCAAACAACATCTTCAGTGCACATCATGACCATGAAAATAAATGCAAACACACATACTTCACCCTCCACACATTGAACCGAACCTCCCCGACACTGCACCAATACTGCACTAATACAGCAGAATTCTAAAGAGCAACTGCCCTGGGATAGAAGCTGTTTTTCAGCCTATCCTTGTTTTTTATTATTCTGTACTGTCTACCAGATGGTATTAGTTCAAAAAAAGGAGTGCCCAGGATGAGATGGATTTTTGAGAAAGTTTTGAACTTTCTTAAGGCAGCAAGAGCTGTAAAGTTCTTTCAAAGAGGGGAGAGGGCAACCAATGATCTTCTGGGCAATGAGGTTTACCCTCTGGAGTGCTTTCCTATCTGCAACTGTGCAATTGGCAAACCATACACAGGTGCAGTAAGTTAAAATGCTCTCAATGGTGCAGCGGTAGAAGGTCACCAGCAGTTTATCATTCAGTTGTTGTTTTCTGAGAAGTCTCAGGTAGTATAATCTCGACTGTGCCCTTTTGACCAGGGCTGCAATGTGGGCATCCCAGGTCAGGTCCTCTTTTATAGTAACACCCAGAAACTTAAAACAGGCCACTTGCTCCACTCGGTCTCCACTGATAAGCAAGGGCTGGATTTCTGATCTGTTCCTTCTATAGTCCACTATAAGCTCCTTGGTCTTATTGGTGTTGAGGACCAAGTTATTGTCTCCACACCATGAAAGCAACCGGTCCACCTCATCTCGACAGGTAGACTCATCCCCTCCAGAGATGAGTCTCACCACTGTTGTATCATCTGAAAATTTAGCAATAGTATTTGTAAAGTCCTGAGCATGGGCGCAAGGAACGGAGACGAGACATCGAACGGTGACTTCAACTCTTTATTGTAAAATAAGAACAGAGCAAATACTTGGGCAGCAGCAGCTCTTTTATAGAGCTGGCTGCTGTCAAAACAACCAATGATTTGAGTTTACCGCTTTCACAAGCATCCAATCAGAAAGGCCCATTAACAGCCAATCAGACTGGCCAGAAATGACCAATCACGACTCGCTATTTGCGGGCCAATGAGAAGTGCAGGATTACAAGCCTGCTGTAAAGTAAAGCTGTTTAGGGTTGTACTGCTGCATTGGCTTAGTCCATAACACTCCTCCCCCCTAGGTTCCGTCTGAGGGGTGGGGTGATGTATTCTCGTAAATAGGCAGGTCACTTCACCTGTCTGCTTGACCTGCAGTGTTCCACCGGTTTCTGTCCTGGCTCTGGTTCCGGTGGGCTGCTAGCTGGGTTGGATGGTGAAAACTGTGGCCCTGTGCTGCTTTCCCTGCCAGTGCTGTCTTCTGGGTTCCCTGGATCTGTTTCCATCGCAGTGCTGTCACATGGCGAGGCCACTCCCTGGCTCGGCTCTCCTTCTGATGGTAAGTATCCCCTGGTTGGTTGTGTAGACTGTTGGGTTTCGATTGTTATTTCTTCTTTGGCCTCCTCAATGTTCCTTCCCCCCCCCCCAGCTAGAGATTCCGGGGCTGAGATAGGACTAGGTGCTAATCTGGAACGGAGTTGTTCTATGTGGCGTTTCCACATCATACCATCTGCAGTTTGTAGGCGATAGGATCGGGGTCCCATAAGTTGCGTTATGGTAGCAGGGACCCACAATGGGTCGCCCGAGAAGTTTTTCGCAAACACGAGGTCACCTTCCTGGAATGCCCGACACGTGCTGCTGGATCCTGGGGGTTGTTCAGGCGTGTAGTTTGGGTGGAGGCAATCGAGATGCGAGCGAAGTTTCCGGCCCATCAGGAGTTCAGCTGGGGTTCTGTTCATGGTACTGTTTGGGATTATGTGCTGGAGGAGAAGCATCTGGGTTTTTTGTCGTCAATGTCGCCGTGGTCCATTTTGTGCAGGGTTTGTTTTACAAATTGAACCATTCGCTCAGCCCTACCATTGGCCGCAGAGTGAGCTGCCAATGTTAAGGCATGGCGGATGCCCCAATCTGTCAGGTACTGTTCGAATGGCAGAGCAGTGAATTGGGGGCCATTATCGGAGACCAGGACATCCGGCAATCCGTGGGTAGCGAAGAGCTTATTCAGCTTTTTAGTGACTGCCTCTGTGGTGGTGCTTTTCATCTTGTGGATTTCGAGCCAGTTTGAATAGGCATCCACTGTTAGGAGGAAAGTGTGACCACAAAATCGATGTGGATATGGGACCAAGGACCTCGAGGCATTTCCCACTGAGTTGGGGGAGTTTTTGGAGGAGTAGAGCGAGTCTCCTGGCATTTGCTGCACTTTGCTACCCAGGTCTCTATCTGTTTGTCTAACCCAGGCCACCATGCGTAACTCCTGCCAATGCCTTCCTCCGCACGTTGCCTGGATGTCCATCGTGCAACATTTTTAATACCCTATGTTGCAATTTCTCTGGGATTACAACTCTGTCTCCCCACACGATGCAGCCCTTTTGGAGAATAGCTCTGTTTGTCAATTCCTAAATGGCTTGAATGTATCATTGGTTGCGCTAACCGGCCAACCCTGTTCCACCCAGCTGTGGACTCGTGCCAAAACAGGGTCCTTTTTTGTTTCTGAGGCGATGTCTCGAGCAGTCAGCGGTGGCGATTTGAGGGTTTCGATTTGCAATACGGCTAAGGTTGGAGCAGGGTCCTCTATGACGTCTGGTAGTGGAGAATGGCTCAAAGCGTCAGCGTGAGGAATGGTTTTCCCAGACGGTGTTGCAATCGGTAATTGTAGGAGGCTAAAAATTCTGACCAATGTGTCATTCTTGGTGATAAGATATGGGGAGTTGGTTTGTTTTCCGCCAAAATGCCAAGTAGCGGCTTGTGGTCTGTAATTATGGTAAAGGGTCTCCCATACATATATTCATGGAAATGTTTAATTGCGGATACAATAGCGAGAGCCTCTTTATCAAGTTGACTATAGTTCCTTTCGGTCTTAGACAAAGTTCTCGAAAAGAACGCAATAGGTGCCTCATTCCCAGTTGGTAGGACATGGCTTAAAATGGCTCCCACTCCAAATGGTGAGGCATCACAGGTAACCGTCAAGGGTAGAGTCTCGTTGTATTGCATTAATACAGCATTGGATGTTAAGAGGTCTTTTACTTGTTGGAATGCCCTTTCTTCACACCATCCCCAGACCCAGGAAGCCTTTTTGTTGAGAAGTCTATGTAGGGGCGTGGCTACGCTCGCCTTCTGGGGCAAGAAGATCTTGTAAAAGTTAATGAGTCCCAGGAAGGCTTGGAGGTCTGTCTTATTCCTAGGTCTTGGGGCATTTTTGATTGCGGTTAGTTTTTTTTTTCGGTGGGGTGGATTCCCTGTCTGTCAAGAAGGTATCCCAGGAACTCCACTCTCTCCGTACAAAGTTGACACTTGTCCCTTTTTACCTTCAGACCAGCATCTTTAAATTTCTAAAGAACTTTTCTGAGTCGTTGTACTAATAACTCTTTAGTGGGGGCAGCTATTAGGACGTTGTCAAAATAAGGCACGACGCCTTTTATGCCTTGTAATAGTCTCTCCATTAAACTTTGGAAAATGCCAGGCACCACGTTTACTCCGAATTGGACTCTATTGCACTTTAAGCCGCCTCTATGTGTAACTATTGTCTGGGCTTCTGCAGTTGTCACATCTACAGGTAGTTGCTGGTACGCCTGAGCTAAGTCCAATTTCGCAAGTATTTTTCTGCCACCTAGGGAATGAAGAAGGTGTTGGACCACCGGTACTGGGTAAGTGCTCTGTTGAAGAGCATGATTTAGGGTGGCTCGGTAATCTCCACAAATTTTTAACGAACCATCTGGCTTCATGGGCATTACTATTGGAGTTTCCCAGCTCCAATAGTATGGTCAATCGGTTCCAATATGCCCTGGGCTATCAGTTTATCTAGCTGCTTGTCGATCTTTGGCTTTAGGGCAAAAGGCACCCGACGAGGCTTAAGCCGAATGGGAGCTACATCAGGGCTGAGATTAAATGATATAGGGATCCCCTTGTACTTGCCTAATGTTCCTCAAAAACACGTCCTGGAATTCCTGGATGAGAGCCTCTTCCTAATCGTCGCTTCTGGTTTGGTGTATGCCGGCTAGTTCAATCCTGAGTGGGGCAAACCACTGTAACCCTAACAAACTGGGTCGGTCACGATCGACGACAGTCAAGGGAAGTGTCGCGGTGCAGTCCTTGAAGGATACTTGGATGTGGCTGGAACTGACAACTGGAATTCTGTTTCCCTGGTAGTCTTTTAGGATGATTCGTTGAGTGCTGAGGTCCTGGTGGCAGATGGCAGGGATCAGCTTTTTGAGGGTTTTCCAGGATACCATCAATACGGATGATCCCGAATCGACTTCCATCATGCACGGTCTATTCTCAATAGTAACACTTACGTGGATCTTTCTTGCATCGAACGATGAAGCGTGGCCGATAATAATGGTTTGGTGGGCCTCTTCTCATCTCGTTGAAGAGGCAGGCGCTCGATTTCTGTTGTGGTTGTTCCCTTGGTGGTTCAGACAGTTCCGATTCTCAGGAGTTTTGCCTGTCTCCCGACGGAGGTTGTTCTCCCTTTGGCTGGGACTGGACTCTCGCTTGCTTCTGCAGACTTTCGCGATGTGGCCTCTTTTCCCGCAGGTACAGCAGAGTGCATTGAGGAATTTGCAGTCCGATCATGGGTGGTTTTCCCCACAACCAGCACATTGGTGCGGACGTCTCTGGTTCCTTTGCTGTCATTCCGAGCGGAGCCGGTTGATCTCCTCTTCCTCACTGTCTGAGGATGACTCGAGGTCTTCGTGGTGGGTGATGATAGCATGCTTCTCAGCGGCGAGTGGGCTATCGTTAGCGAGTTGGCAAAGCGGTGTGTTCACTTGGCGCATTCGAGCAGCTGACTTCCTGGTTGCTTCTGCGGCAGTAGCATCGGCGATGACATCTGTAAGGATGATGTCTCCTTTCGCCATAAGTTTACTCTGCACATGCGGTGCACCTAATCCCAGAACTATGCGGTCTCTCAGGGCTTCCTCGAGGTTTGCAAAACCACAAAGGCCTCCTAGGTTCCGGAGGTCAGCTACGAAATACCCAATGCTCTCGTTCTTCCGTTGGTCCCTCTGGTAGAACTCGTGTCTTCGTATCAGTGTAGGTACTGCGGGTGCATAATGGGCCCGGAGGATTGGGGCGAGGGTATCCCAATCCATGGTCTTCATTTCTGCTGGTTTTGTCAGTGCTTTAGCCATTTTGAAAACGGCGGGGCCACAATGAGTCAGGAACACCGCTCGTTTCTTGCCAGGCGTAGCATCTTTTAAATTGTTGGTCTCTAGAACATCTGGAAGTGATCTATATACGAGTCCCAGTCTTCGGTTGCTAGGTCAAATGGAGCGGGTGGTATGGTGCCGCTGGTCATTTTGCCATTTGTTGCATGCGCTCTTCAGCCATGTGCTCTGTCTTGTTCGATGCATACTTAGTCAGCTCTATTGTCTCCATATCCCATCCTCATCGCCAGTGTTAAGTCCTGAGCATGGGCGCAAGGAACGGAGTCGAGACATTGAACGGTGACTTCAACTCTTTATTGTAAAATAAGAACAGAGCAAATACTTGGGCAGCAGCAGCTTATAGAGCTGGCTGCTGTCAAAACAACCAATGATTTGAGTTTACCGCTTTCACAAGCGTCCAATCAGAGGGGCCCGTTAACAGCCAATCAGACTGGCCAGAAATGACCAATCACGACTCGCTATTCGCGGGCCAATGAGAAGTGCAGGATTACAAGCCTGCTGTAAAGTAAAGCTGTTTAGGGTTGTACCGCTGCGTTGGCTTAGTCCATAACAGTATTATTAGTGTGAGTGGGAAGTCAGTGGGCAGTCATGCACATAAAGAGTATAGAGTAAAGGACTCAACACACAACACTGTGGTGTACCAGTTTTAAGAATACATAGTCTATGTAATTTTTTATTTTATCTGTGAAGCTGTCCCAAAGGTGCTTTTTCAAAAAGCAACTGGATTGTTTTTTTCCTTTAAAGAAGAAGAAGACATTTCACTTCTTATCCAAGAAGCTTCAATGATACAGGAAGGATGGTGGGACCATTGGAAGAATTAGTCCAGAACTAATCCTTCCATCTGCCCCACCATCTTCCCAGAACTGATGAAGCTTCTTTGATGAGAAGCAAAACTTCTTCTTCCTCAAGGGAAAAATAAGTTCAGCTGCCTTTTCAAAATGCAACTTTGGGACAACTATGACCTGGATGACTTAGAATCTCCACGGACATCTGTAAAGTTGGAAGGAAGTTGGGCTTGTACAATAGCTGATGAGCTTCATTGTTTTGTCAATTTTCTCATCTTCCATGTGATCATAGATTGTATTACTATTTACTGTTGGTAAGCACTCTTCCTGTCTTTTAGATGCAATCCTTTATTACAATTCTGGCTGCATTTCTCATTTGCAGAGAGAAAACTTCAATGGAAAAGGACAAGGTTCAAGATGAGCTGGATTAAAAACTTCATAAATGTTATACTTCCCAAAGGTAAACCCTGAAGCTTCAAAACTTGAACATGGATCCTAATTATTGATACTAGGGCCCTTGTTCAGTTTATGATGGTTCAGAGTTTAGATTGCAATGCTATGGACCTTAGGAAGATCTTCATAGGATATATTGGAATTTCTCCCCATAAATTTGGAAAAAGGCAGAAAAAGAAGGTATTGTACCTGAGAAATTTTATTCTTATTTAATTTGTCTGCTTTTCATCCAATCTATGAGAGATATAATACCAACTGTGGTACTGGTCACAGTACCAATAGAAACAATAATTCCTATTGTTTACTGTCAGGTGGGGTTTTTAAAATACCATCTTAAGATCTAAATCTCAAATTCTATTAATTGCCCTTTCAAAATAGCTATTGAATTTCAGGCATATTTCCTAAACTACCTTGCTAGAGGAGGTATGTTCTATCGTTATAGCTACATTGATAAGCAATATGTGGAATATTTTTAAACAACATTCAAACTTAACTACCCACACAATCCATATGTTTTTACATAAATAACCAAATGCAGGTGTAATAAAGCAAAGCTAGACAGAAATTATCATCTATCTATGCCAGGTAAGCAGATTGCATTAGGAACATTCAATTAGGACTAAAAGAAAAGCAGTAATTGCAATTGAATTTGCTATATGGCTCCCAATATTAACTCATTCTCCTGCTTGTATATTTTCAGAGGCAGGTTCCACAAATCTATATGTCAGCTAAGCCAGTAAGGAAGAAAAACAAAACCAATCCTAGCTTTGATGTGCCAGTGAGACACTAGGGGGAAAGAAAATAAAATTTTCCAAAAAAGAGCTCAAAAGGCTTGAAAACAGAGAAGATCTCCTCTAGTCAATAGGGTAGTTTGTCTACCCTAGTAGGCCTATGGCTGCAGACCCCCTCCCAAAATATATAAACAGTATCCCTGCTAATGGAGGGAGTTCAGGAACAAGATGGAAAGGACTTGAATCCAAATCACCTTCACATGGGAATCTAAAATCTTGTTTCTTGAAATGGGTTCTGGAGCAGGCTAGTAAAAGATCAGGGCTGGGCTGCTGGGGGTTCACAGGGATTTGGGAGAACCCCTAGCTAAGGTTCTGTGCAGTTTGGAGAACCCCCAAATCCCATTCCTGACTGGCCCTGCCCATCCCACCCCACCTCTCCCAGGAGTCCTCATATGGCCTGTTTTGGATGCAGGTAAGTGCAGAGCACACGCGGAGGCTCAGGGAGGGTGAAAAACAGGCCTCCCGGAAGTTTGGGAGGGCTGGAAATAGGCCCGCTTCCAGAGAGCCTCTGGAGCCCAGGGAGAGCAAAAATGCCACCACCAGCTGTGGTGCAGGAGGCCGACTAAGCCACGCCCACCATGACCACGCCCACCCAGCAACTGGGCAGAGAACCCTTTGCTAAAATTTTTGAAGCCCACCCTGTAAAAGATGCTACAAAACATCTTGTGGAAATGGAAACAGCATCTCAATAGGGAAAAAAAAATATATAGATAATCCTTGACAAAGGAACACAATTGGGTCCAGAACATTTGTTGCTAGATGAGGTGATTTCTTACATCCAATTTTGTAACCTTTTTTTTTTGTCATTGGTCACCAAGCAAGTCACTATGGTAATTAAGTGAAGCATGTAGTCATTAAGTGAATTCAGTCCCCCAACCTACCTGACTTTACCTGTCAGAAGTCAGTTGGGAAGGTGGCAAATGGCAGTCATGTGATCCCAGAACACTGCAATCTTCATAAATTCATGTTGACTGCTGAGAGTCCAAATGTTGATCATGTGACCATAGGGATTCTGCAATGGTCATAACTTTGAGGACTGTTTATAAGCCACTTTTTTCAGTGCAGTTGTAATTTTGAATAGTCTGTAAATGAATGGTTGCAAGTCAAGAACTACCTAAACCATGAGTACAGTTTCACACCGTACAAAGAAATAAATGTCTGTGGAGATTCTCAATCATCCAGGTTATGTTTGCCCCAAAGGCGCATTTTTCAAGAGGCAACTGGACTTTCTGTTGTTGTTTTTTCTTTGAAGACATTTTGCTTCTGTTGTGGTTAGTTGGCAGCAGGTGCAGATAGCTGAGGAGAGCAAGGACTCAGATGAGGGGCCAGGACCATTAGGGAGTGGACTGCTGCCTTCAGAGATTGTGGCAGCAGTGATGAGGAAGTTCCTGAGGAGCCTGTGCCAAATGCGCATGTGCGCAGGATTGCTCATAGGAAAGAGCAGTTACAACAGCATAAGGCTGCAAGGTAATGGCCCCTTCTTCAGAAAGATAAAAGCCAGCTGTGAAACAAACATACTTTGCAGAAGGCAAAGATGTTTTGACATTCCAGTATCATGAATTTGTATTTGAACATTTTTGTATTGCAAATTATTTCTTGTCTGTTATCTTTTGGCAAGTCTTAAACAGTTTGGCAAGGCTTGTGCTTATCACAGCTAATTATTTTGTAAAAGCATTACAAGGTTTTTGTTCCTTTTAGATTGTGTTTGATTTGTCAGAAAAGTGGTGGGTCAGAACAGCTTCTCAACTGAAGCTCTGGCTGGATGGTAGGGAATAAAAGAATTTATACTCCTTGAAGACAGCTGGTCATTTGCATTCTTTTCGTGAATCTTTAAGGTCACCTGGAGATTTTTCTGTGTCATCAGGGTCATCTGAGTGGTGCAAATGGTTGTGGAGCCTTCTTGGAACTGTTGAAAGGACTGTCTACAACACAGTCTCCAGTCTCCAACACAGTCCTTTCAACAATTCCAAGAGGGCTGATAGAGTCTGTGAATTCTCCATCTATCATTACTTTTGCCATTTGCTTATAATATACAGCTTCTATTGCTTGAATAAATTTTCTAGCAAAGCCCATCTGTTCCAATAGTAATAACATAAATCTCCAATTCACATTATCAAATGCCTTTTGGGCATCTAAGAATATCAAAGCCATTTGTTTTTCAGGGTGCGCCTCGTAATATTCCAATGTGTCCAGGATTACCCTCATATTGTCTTTAATCTGTCTCTTTGGTAAAAATCCATTCTGATCAGAGTGAATAAAGTTATTTAGATATTTTTTAAGCCTTTCTGCCAAGATTGAGGCAAAGATTTTATAGTCTGCATTCAATAAGGAAATATCTATTTTGGACCACGATAAATGTCTATTTGAATAAAAAGTATATTGTTGAATTTTAGCATTTCTTTCTCTCCATATATCTATTAAATTTAATTCATCTGTCATTTTGAAAAAGGATTTAGGGAGAGTTTTCCTATTTTGTCGTGTTGTTTTTACTGTGTAGTCCAGTTTATTGTCTACAATTCCATTGAAGTGCCCATCATAAGTATATTAACATAATCCAGTTCAATTATTTTCATATGTAGTTTTTTATAAAATTCTTCTTGTTTATCATTCGGGGCATAAATTGCAACCAAGAGAGTTTTTATATTATTATCCACTATTTCAACTATTAATACTCTTCCATCTTCATCAGTATAAATCAGTTTGGCTGGAGTGGTTTCTTTGACGTACAAAACCACTCCTCTTTTCTTACAATGAGTCAGAGAAGTAAATATTTTCCCTAATTTTGGTCGTGTCAATAATTGTTCATGTTGTGTTTTTTTTGTGTACTTCTTGTAAGCAAATTATATCAAATTTTAGCTTCTCTAATTTATGAAAAAATTTCCTTCTTTTAGTAGCTGAATTCAGTCCATTTATATTCATGGAAATCAGTTTTTTTTCTCCCATGGTTATGCTTTATATTTAGGTCTAACAGCTCTCGTGGATCTTATTTCACGTTGTTCTTTAATCTCCATTTGTCCACCTATTGCGCCTTCTTCTTTTTCCATCTCCATTTGATCCTCTTCAGATGCAGTTAAAATATTCTCTTTTTCTATCTCCATTTCTCTTCTTTCGAAAAATTCCTTATAGAATATTTCTGCTTTCACAATTGAATCAATTCTGTGTCTCTGTTCTTGCCATGTAAACATTAATCCTTCTGGAATCAGCCATCTATAGTTCACCTCTTTTTTCAATAGCATTTTGGTCAAAAATCGATATTCTCTTCTAATCTCTCTCACTTTTCTAGGTACTTGTTTTAAGACCAGGATCTCTTTGCCTTTGTATTTCAACCCCTTCTCTCTTACCACTTGTAATATTTGGTTTTTAATAGTTTTTTTGGTGAATCTAACATGGACCTCTCTTGGTAATTGGTTCCTCGTCGCATATCTTGTGAAGACTCAATATATCTCATCTACTCCATCCATCATCTTTTCCTCTGTTATTTCCAAGACTCCGGCCAAAATTTCAATCATTACTGCTGCCAAGTTTTGTCCTTTTTCTTCCTCGATATTTTGAAATGTAAGATAAAATTCTGACCTGTCCATCTCCCACTTCAACATCCCACTTTTTTCTTGTTCGACCATTGTTAATCTGTTTTCAATATTTCCAATTGTATCATCTCTTTGCTTGTCTTTCTCTTCTATTTTTTGAATTCTCTCATCATGTTTCACCATCATTTGTTGAACATTTTCAAATTTTTCATCAATCTTTCCAATTCTTTGATCAACACTCTCCATTCTTTGTTCAATACTCATTTTAAGTTCTTGTATTCCTTGCATAACCATCATTAAATCCACTTGTGCTTGATCTTGCTTCGCCATTGTTGAGAGTCGTCCTCCAGATGATGGGGAGACAGGAGCAGAAGTTGAAATGCCCGAAGGTAAAATTTTCTTCCTCATTTCGATGACTCAGGGTCTTCCAGGTCTTTTAATCCAATTAGTAAGGTAGCCAATTATAATCCAATTAAGAAAAAGGAAAACACCATAAAAAACAAAAAACAAAACCAATAATAAGTAAAAAGCCCAAAATTAAAAAGGAAAAAATTCTTCAGGTTCTTCAAAACCTTAATCCAACTGTGACATACTCAATTATAATTCAAAAATAAAAATTAAGAATGAAGAGAAAAAAGGAAACAAAATAAAGCCCAATAATATCAAAAAGTAGTAAACAAAGAGAAAGGGGGGGGGAGAGTTCTTCAGGTTCTTCCCACCTTAATCCAATTGAAAAACCTCAAAAAATAAAAGGTAGCCGTAAAATTAAGTCAAAAATAGAGATAAAGAGGCAGACATCCCTTTGAAAAAAAAAAGCAAAAAAAGGATATTCTGAGACTTCCCCTTTAAAAAAAAATAAAAGTAAAAATGAGATAAAATAAAAAATAAGTATATCAATATTACAAAATGCTGTGGGGTTGGAGGGGAGGGATAAAACAATTAATAAAGGATTAGAAAAAAAAAGCACACACTGCCTTTTATTTATCCAAGGCTCTTATTTGGCTTCTCCACCAGTTTCAAAGCCAAGCTTCAAATATTCAATTAATAATAGAAGTCCCAAAGGGCACCTGTATAAACACCCTCCAGCGCTCTTCCCTCTTTCTTATCATTTCCAGTAGCCTTGAGAAAAGTTTTTTTTTCCCAACTTTCAACTTCAAACAAAATATTTTCAAGCCTCCAGTTGGCAGTGTTACAAAGTTTCTTCAAACCTCTCCCCCTTCTTCCCCCCTAAAAAAAAAAACCTAAAAAGAAAAAAAATATTAAAGGGGGCCTCTATTTTAAAAAATATAAACAATCAAAAAGGAGAAGAGAGAGCAAATAAATATAAAAATATAAAAGAAAAAACCAGTCTGATTAACTAGATCGCAATAGAAGTTCAGTGAAGAAAAAAAAAGAGTAAAAATAGAAAGCCAAGCCTCACTTTGACATTACTAAAAAGAAAATCGCTGCTAAATCAAATTTTGTCAATAGGTTTACAGATTTCTTCTCATATTAGAGTCTTCTTAAGTCCCAAGCAAAAAAAAAGATCCTCACCAGCCGATACACTTCTCTTTCTATCTCGTCCTTCCGGAGCTGTCCCAGCTTCAGCAGCTTGAAGGCTGCCTCTCCGCCATTGGCAAAAGGGCTTCTTCTGGATCAACCAGGGACTTGCGATGTCCCTGGGATCTACAGAACGCACCCCTTACTATCACCGTCACTACGAGACAGTTTAGGTCCGTTGGGACCGACCAGGGGCGAAGATATCAGCTGCGATCTCGGAGCCCCGAGATCGCAGCTGTATTAAAAAAGGTACAAGACAAGGATGCCCATTATCTCCTTTGTTATTTGTATTGACCTTGGAAGTGTTAAATAGAAATATTAGAGAGGATACAAACATAAAAGGAATGAAAGTCAAAAAGGAGGAATTTAAATTGCAAGCCTTTGCGGATGATTTGGTCTTTATTTTGGAAGACCCTTTAGAGACAGCTTTAAAACTGTTGGAAAAGATAGAGACGTATGGTGAGATGGCTGGTTTGAAAATAAATAAAGACAAAAAAAAAGATTCTGACAAAGAACACGTTATTAAGACAAAGAGAAGAGCTGGCAGATTTATTGAAAATTCAAGTTACAAACAAAGTTAAATATTTGGGGATATATCTGACGTCAAGATGTACTACACTGAAAGAGAATAACTATGTTAAACTTAAACAGCAGATAGCATCCGATCTGAAAAAATGGGAAAACCTACAATTGTCATTGATAGGTAGAATTTCAACAATCAAGATGAATATTTTACCCAGAATTTTATATTTGTTCCAAACAATATCAATTAGGTTAGGTAAGGATTACTTTGAAGAATTAAATAAAATTGTGTTGAAGTATATATGGCAAGGCAAGAAAGCGAGAATAAAATTAAAACTTTTACAGGATGCTAGAATTAGAGGAGGATTTAGCCTTCCTAATTGGGAGTTGTATTATCAAGCTGCAAACTTAATGTGGGTTAAAGAATGGATAACGTTAAGAAAGACTAGATTGTTGACATTAGAAGGTCATGATTTATTATTGGGTTGGCATGCTTTTTTATGGTATAAGGGAACTAAATCACAGGGTTATTTTAGAAGGCATTATATACGGGAATCGTTATGGTTGAATTGGGAGAAAACTAAGAAACAATGGCATTTTTCCCCGACAATAGCAAGAATGTTCAAGAATAAATCTGGAAAGTGCTGGAAATGTCATCAGATACCTGGCTCATATTACCATATGTGGTGGACTTGTGAGGAGGCCAGGAAATATTGGACTAGAATTCACATATGGCTGGAAAAAATGACAGAGACACATAGATTTGAAACCAGAGATTTTTTTATTGGGAATCTTACCTGATATATATAATAAAAACTTAAAGTATTTGATTGTAAATGTATTAACAGCGGCTAGGATTGTATTTGCTAAACATTGGAAGAGTGAGAAAATACTATTAGAGGAAGAAATTATTAAGAAAATATTGGAATGTGCTGAAATGAGTAGATTGACATTTGAAATTAGAGAACAAGAAGATAAACAATTTTATGAAATTTGGGATCTCTTTTATCAATGGTTAGATAATACAATATAATAATAGAATATTTAGAAATCTAGGAAATAATGAATATATAATTTTTCTTGGTTTTGATAATTTTTTAGAATATTTTATTAAGATAGATTTGGTATGATTCTATGATCTGTTATAAAATAATTTAATTCAATAATAGTTATCTTGCTTAAGTATGAATTAGTAAAATTATAGTCAAATGATTGTTTAATAATGATATTAGGATATTTAACTGATGATTGATAATGTGAGTTATTATGTAATGTAATTGTTTTGATGACTGTGAAACGAATGCACAGAAAGGAGTGGTAAACCAACCGATACACTGTAAATTTATGAAGAATGATGATTTTTTATGTTATGTTTTATGTTTTGTGTGTTTTTGTTTGTCGTTAAAATTAATAAAACTTTTATCAAAAAAAAAAAAATTCCAAGAGGGCTGCACACCCATTTGCATCACTCAGGTGACCCTGATAAACCTCCAGGTGGCTTTAATGACTTGCTAAAAGAATGCAGATCAGAGGTGGTATTCAGCAGGTTCTGACCAGTTCTGGAGAACCAGAATTGTTTAATCACCTTTTCATCAGTACCTGTCAAAATCTTATCTAAGTCAGTCAGTTTATCATAGAAACCTCTTAAAACAAAGGGACAAGCTCACTAGGCAGCTTATCTGATCTGTTTTAAGGGAAAATGTGATGCAATTGCCACAGGAAAATCAAGATGGGGAAGATTAGCAAAAAGGGTGGAGAAGGTTAACAGGGAAGCAATAAGGGACAAATCAGAATCAAAAGGTGGGTAGTTATATAGATCAAATAAATAAGCAAACAAATGGCTTGTAGGCCATAATGATCCACAGGGTCAATACAGTAAACCCAACTTCAATTTTATTCCTGTCTGGAAGGCTTACAAATTACCAAAACAAACAGGTGTTTAAAGAATTACAATGAGCTTTTGAAAGAAGGAGGAGAGAATTATGGCAATGGACTGACATTATGAGTAAATGAATTCCTTGAGACCTGAGAGGAAACCTAAGGGAGAACAGTAGGATGTGTGAATCAATACGAGATCTTCACAATGAAGAACAGAATTTCTTAGGTCAAGTTCTTTTCAAATGATTTAAATCAGGTGTGTCTAACCTGCAACCTAGAGTCCCCATGCGGCCTGGACCAATAGTAATGTGGCCTCATAAGATAATAAAAATATTTTAAAAAAAATCAAAAGTTTTTTTATTTATGTACATTAACTTTAATATATATTTAATATGTGGCCCAAGACAATTCCTCTTCACTCAGTGTAACCCAGGCAAGCCAAAAGTTTGGAGAATTATATTTTAAATACTTCCACTTTTTGTACTCCAGGTCAGGGGGATGACTTCATTCCATTTTTCTTTCTCCCAAATTCTCTCTTTTCCTCACTTCTTCTCAAAAAGATCAGCAACCAGTTGTCAGAATCAAGATTGCATGTTTGAGAGGGATTATGGGACCTTCAGTCAGGCTGGTTCCTGCTGCTGGGAATTGCGGGTAAATAGCATCTGAAATGACATAAGTTATCTGTTCCTCGCATATTTCTTCCCTGTTAACTTTTCCCTTCATTTTTCTTCATCTTCCTCTGTTGCTTTCTCTTGTGCCAAATATTAGTCTGTAAATTCACTGGACAGATCCAGAACGCATGCTGTCTTTTGAAGAGATTCTCTAAGATAAATAAACAAGGAAAAACTATTGAGCAAGATAGATAGATAGATAGATAGATAGATAGATAGATAGATAGATAGATAGATAGATAGATAGATAGATAGATAGATAGAGATATTTTCCTCTCAATCCCAAACAATCAGTCCCATGGTCCAAGCCAGCTGTGTGATGGTCTGGTGACATCACTCCTTGTCATGCCCCTGTCAGAGTCTGAATCTGAGGAGGAAGCCAGACAGATGACAGGGAATGGGAGTGTGGCTCTGTTAGCTGTGGAGGAGGCTGTGGAAGGGCAAAGTCCAGCTGGGCAGGGCAGGAGAGAGATAAAACAAGGGAGAGGGAGTTCAGAGGAAGAACCAGGTCCACCCCCTCTTTAGAGCATACAGGGAGGAACAGAGAAGAGAGCAATGTGGGTTGCATGGCTTATGGGGGAGGAAAGGGCCCTGATTCCCTTAATTAGCTACAGCTGGGAAGACAATTGATAAGAAAGGCAGGCTATGTGCGGCAGTCTGTTGGGAGCAAACATGACTTTATCCTGTGTTGTCGTGGCTTATCTATGTTCCTGGCATCTTCCCAACTGTGTGAGTTTTGCTGTGCCTTCAAGTCTGAAATTCTTGCTCCTTCTCTGCCAAACTAATTACTTCAGCATGGCTTGTTTGGACTTAGTTTACAGTTTGTGTTGACCATGTTTTGGACTTAATTTTCTGCAGTCAAACGCTGTTCCTGGGAGAGTTTTTCTCCAGCCAGAAGTTAACCTGGGCATTGAGGGCAAAGTTGGAGATAATAAAGGGATTCTTGTTGATTATCTGACTGTGTTGCCTTTGTGGCCACTCCCGGGTCATCATACTCTTCCTCCCCAAGGACCGGCCCATGGATTTCCACTACGCTCCTGTCCTCTGTCTTCTGTGCATCAGTCACTGGACCCAGCTGTTCCTCCTCTTCCTCATCAGTCACCTCCAGACTGGGGGCGATTGACTCTCCATCTGAGGGCTGAGGGTTGGCCCAGGCTCCATCTCTCTCTTTCTTTCTCTCTCTCTCTCTCCCTCTCCCTCTCCCTCTCCCTCTCCCTGCCAGCTACATGCCTTCTTCCCCCTTGGAGCTCTCAGGTTGCCTTGATGTTGACCCTGGCTCCCATGCCTCCTCCTCCTCTGATTCAGCTGCCGTAGTGCTGGCGGCCAACAGGCCACAACAACAGTTGGCCTAAGGGAGAAAATGTGACTTTATCTCTGGTACAACCAACTAAAGATAATGAGTCCAAGATTAGGATCCTGAATTCTTCAAGTTCTTCTCAGGCTTCTTAGTCATCAATAACAACCGATTTCTCTCTCCTCATAAAAGTATCAGCTGATAGGATTCAAATTTCTTTTAAACTCTTTCTGAAATATTCCAAAGATTGACTATGTTTTGGACTAAGCCAACGCAGCGATACAACCCTCAACAGCTTCGTCTTACAGCAGGCTTGTAATCCTGCACTTCTCATTGGCCTGTAGATAGCGAGTCATGATTGGTCGGTTTTGGCCAGTCTGATTGGCTGTTAACGGGACCCCCTGATTGGACGCTTGTGAAAGAGATAGACTCAGTTCATTGGTTGTTTTGACAGCAGCAAGCTCTATAAAAGAGCTACTGCTGCCCAGATATTTTGCTCTGTTTTTTCTTGTTAATAAAGAGTTGAAGTCACCGTCCGATGTCTCGTCTCCGTTCCTTGCGCCCATGCCCAGGACTTAACACTGGTGACGAGGATGGGATGCGGAGACGATAGAGCTGACTAGAACACATCGAACAAGAGAGAGCATGTGGTGAAAGAGCGCACGTGACAGACGGCAAGATGACCAGCGGTGCCATACCACCCGCTCAATTTGACCCAGCAACTGAAGACTGGGACTCGTATATAGATCGCTCTCAGATGTTCCTGGAGACCAACAATTTAAAGGATGCTATGCCTGGCAAGAAATGAGCGGTGTTCCTGACTCATTGCGGCCCCGCCATTTTCAAAATGGCTAAAGCATTAGCAAAACCGGCGGAAGTGAAGACCATGGATTGGGACACCCTCGCTCCAATCCTCTGGGCCCATTATGCACCCGCAGTACCTTCACTGATACGAAGACGCGAATTTTACCAGAGGGACCAACGGAAGGACAAGAGCGTTGGTAATTTCGTAGCTGACCTCCGGAACCTAGGAGGCCTTTGTGATTTTGCAAACTTAGAGGAAGCCCTAAGAGACCGTATAGTTCTGGGTTTAAATGCACCACACGTGCAGAGTAAGCTGATGGCGAAAGGCGACATCAGCCTCACAGATGTCATCACCGACACTACTGCCACAGAAGCAACCAGGAAGTCAGCCGCTCAAATGCGCCGAGCGAATGCACCACTTCGCCAACTAACGAGATCCCACTCACCATTGAGAAGCACGCTACCACTACCCACCACAAAGACCTCAGGTCATCCTCAGACAGTGATGAAGAGGAGGTCAACCGGCTCCGCTCGGAACGAGAGCAAAGGAACCAGAGACGTCCGCGCCAATGTGTGGGTTGCGGGGCAAACCACCCTTAATTGGACTGCAAATTCCTCGATGCACTCTGCCGTAACTGCGGGAAAAAAGGCCACATCGCGAAGGTCTGCAGAAGCAGACGAGAGTCCAGTCCCAACCGAAGGGAGAACAACCTCCATCAGGAGATAGGCAAACCTCCTGAGAACCGGGACTGTCTGAACCACCAATGGAACAACCACACTACTACAGAAATCAAGCCCCTGCCTCTTCAACGAGACGAGAAGAGGCCCACCAAACCATTATCATCGGCCACGCTTCATCATTCGATGTAAGAAAGATCCGCGTAAGGGTTACTATTGAGAATCAAGCGTGTGTGATGGAAGTCGATTCGGGATCATCCCTATAGATGGTATCCTGGAAAACCTTCAAACAGCTGATCCCTGCCATTTGCTGCCAGGGCCTCAGCACACAGCAAATCATCCTGAAAGACTACCAGGGAAACAGAATCCCAGTTGTCGGTTCCAGCAATGTCCAAGTATCCTTTAAGGACCGCACAGCAACACTTCCCCTGACTGTCGTTGATCGTGACCGACCCAGCTTGTTAGGGTTACAGTGGTTCACTCCACTCGGAATTGAACTAGCCGGCATACACCATACCAGAAGTGACAACTGGGAAGAGACCCTCATCCAGGAATTCTAGGACGTGTTTTTGAGGAACATTAGGCAAGTACAAGGGGACCCCTATATCATTTAATCTCAGCCCCAATGTAGCTCCCATTCGGCTAAAGCCCCATCGAGTACCTTTTGCCTTAAAACCAAAGATCGACGAGCAGCTAGATAAACTGATAGCCCAGGGCGTATTGGAACTGATTGACCACGCCCGCTGGGAAACCCTGATAGTAATGCCCATGAAGCCAGATGGTTCGTTAAGAATTTGTGGGGACAATCGGGCCACCCTAAATCATGCTCTTCAACAGAGCGCTTATCCAGTACCGGTTCAACATCTTCTTCATTCCCTAGGTGGTGGAAAAATATTTGCGAAATTGGACTTAGCTCAGGCATACCAGCAACTACCTGTAGACCCAGCAACTGCAGAAGCCCAGACAATAGTTACACATAGAAGTGCTTTTAAGTGCAATAGACTGCAATTCGGAGTAAGCGTGGTGGCGGGCATTTTCCAAAGTTTAATGGAGAGACTATTACAAGGCATAAAAGGCGTCGTGCCTTATTTTGACGACGTCCTAATAGCTGCCCCCACTAAAGAGTTATTAGTATAATGATTCAGAAAAGTCCTGCAGAAATTCAAAGACGCGGGTCTTAAGGTAAAACGAGACAAGTGTCAACTTTGTACGGAGAGAGTGGAGTTCCTGGGATACCTTCTCGACAGACAGGGAATCCACCCCACTGAAAAAAAACTAACTGCAATCAAAAAAGCCCCAAGACCTAGGAATAAGACAGACCTCCAAGCCTTCCTGGGATTCATTAACTTTTATAACATTTTCTTGCCCCAGAAGGCAACCGTAGCTGAGCCCCTACATAGACTTCTTGATAAAAAGGCTTCTTGGGTTTGGGGACGGTGTGAAGAGAAAGCGTTCAAAGAGATAAAAGACCTTTTAACCTCCGATGCTGTATTAATGCAATACAACGAGACTCTCCCTTTGATGGTTACCTGTGATGCCTCACCATTTGGAGTTGGAGCCATCTTAAGCCATGTCCTACCAAATGGAAATGAGGCACCCATTGCGTTCTTTTCGAGAACTTTGTCTAAAACCGAAAGGAACTATAGTCAACTTGATAAAGAGGCCTTCACTATTGTATCCGCAATTAAACGCTTCCATGAATATGTATATGGGAGACCCTTTACCATAATTACAGACCACAAGCCGCTACTTGGTATTTTGGTGGGAAACAAACCAACTCCCCATATCTTATCACCAAGAATGACACGTTGGTCAGAATTTTTAGCCGCCTACGATTACCGATTGCAACACCGCCCGGGGAAAACCATTCCCCATGCTGACGCTTTGAGCCACTCTCCACTACCAGACATTATAGAGGACCCTGCTCCAACTGTAACTGTATTACAAATTGAAACCCTCAAATCGCCGCCAATAACCATTCAAGACATAGCCTTAGAGACAAAAAAGGACCCTGTTTTGGCACGAGTCCTCAGCTGGGTAGAATGGGGTTGGCCGGTCCGTGCAACCAATGACACATTCAAGCCATTTAGGAATCGTCAAACAGAACTGTTCTCACAGAAAGGCTGCGTAGTGTGGGGAGACAGTCATAGTCCCGGAGAAATTGCAATATAGAGTGTTGAAAATGCTGCACGATGGACATCCAGGCATCGTGCGGATGAAGGCATTGGCCAGGAGTTACACATGTTGGCCTGGTTTAGATAAACAGATAGAAACCTGGGTAGCAAAATGCAGTAAATGCCAGGAGACTCGCTCCGCTTCTCCAAAGACTCCCCCAACTCAGTGGGAAACACCTCGAGGTCCTTGGTCCCATATCC
Source organism: Hydrophis major (assembly GCA_033807585.1). Classification (NCBI taxonomy): domain Eukaryota; kingdom Metazoa; phylum Chordata; class Lepidosauria; order Squamata; family Elapidae; genus Hydrophis; species Hydrophis major. Next base: position 193,426,618 of record CM066331.1, read on the forward strand.
ACATCAATTTTGTGGGACCCACAAGAGGACACACTTTCCTCCTAACAGTGGATGCCTATTCAAACTGGCTTGAAGTCCACAAAATGAAAAGCACCACCGCAGACACAGTCACTAAAAAACTGAATAAACTATTCGCTACCCACGGACTTCCCGATGTCCTAGTCTCCGATAATGGCCCCCAATTCACTGCCCTGCCATTTGAACAATACCTGGCAGATTGGGGCATCCGCCATGCTTTAACATCGCCAGCTCACCTTGCAGCCAATGGTAGGGCTGAGCGAATGGTTCAATTTGTAAAACAAACCCTGCACAAAATGGACCACGGCGACATTGATGACAAAATAAACCGAATGCTTCTTCTCCAACACATAACCCCAAATAGCACCATGAACAAAAACCCAGCTGAACTCCTGATGGGCCAGAAACTTCGCTCGCATCTCGATCGCCTCCACCCAAACTACACGCCAGAACAACCCCTGGGATCCAGCAGCAAGTGTCAAGCATTCCAGGAAGGGGACCTTGTGTTTGCAAAAAACTTCTCAGGTGACCCATTGTGGGTCCCTGTGACAATAACGCAACTTACAGGACCCCGATCCTTTCGCCTACAAACGGCAGACGGTAAGATGTGGAAACACCACATAGACCAACTCCATTCCAGATTAGCAACGGAACTTCTAGCTTGGGGGGGGGGGAAGGAACATTGAGGAGGATGAAGAAGAAATCGAAACCCAACAGCCCACATGACCAACCAGGGGATACTCACCATCTAAGGGAGAACCGAGCCAGGGAGCGGCCTCGCCACATGACAGCACCTCGACGGAAGCGGATCCAGGGAACCCGGAAGACAGCACTGATGAAAGCAGCCCGGGACCACAATCTTCGCCATCCAACCCAGCTAGCAGCCCACCGGAACCAGAACCAGAACCAGAACCGGGACAGAACCCGGTGGAACAGCACAGGACGAGCAGACAGGTGAAGCAGCCTGCCTACTTGCAAGAATATGTCACCCCACCCCTCAGACGGAACCAAGGGGGGAGAGGTGTTATGGACTAAGCCAACGCAGCGATACAACCCTCAACAGCTTCGTCTTACAGCAGGCTTGTAATTCTGCACTTCCCATTGGCCCGTAGATAGCAAGTCGTGATTGGTTGGTTTTTGCCAGTCTGATTGGCTGTTAACGGGACCCCCTGATTGGACACTTGTGAAAGCGATAGACTCAGTTCATTGGTTGTTTTGACAGCAGCAAGCTCTATAAAAGAGCTACTGCTGCCCAGATATTTTGCTCCATTCTTTCTTGTTAATAAAGAGTTAAAGTCACCGTCCAATGTCTCGTCTCCGTTCCTTGCGCCCATGCCCAGGACTTAACAGACTATACATTTGAAAACCTATAGTTGCAATCCTCTTTTACTGTAGATGTGCAGGGAAAAGGGGGAATTTAAGGTCCCTTTACCTTTCTTACAATAATATAAACCATCAAACAAGTGCATAGGACTTCTTTAGCAAGGACCTGTAAATATACAAGTCCTCGCTAAAGAATTCATGCCCACAGCCCTTCTCGTTGTGAATAAATTCAAAATATTTAATGAAAAGACCTTTAAATTTTTAGATATAGTATTTGAATTTTTTGATGTTAAAGCATTCATTTAAAAAAAAAACAGGAAAAAATAATTTGTTCCTTATAGTATTATAATGAGAGAGTGAAACATGAAAGTTTCAGGGCATTCACTGCATAAATTAGAGTGAAAAACCAGGCTAACTTAAATAACTACAATTAAAATATTTGTAACCTGCCTTACAGTTAAGGATTATTGCCTGTTAAATTGTGCATTCTTTTAATAATTAAATGCTGTATTTCTGTGTAATCTTACTTTGCTTACAGTGTATTTTAACTTGTTTTTGTATAATGCATTTATTGATTACCAGTTCAGTAGAGCAACTTACTCAAGAGTAAGAATATTCAAATAAAATATTCATGTAACAATAATTCTCTACATGTTCACCCTTTGTTCAATTCCTTCAACATTTAGGCTTTCTGTGCCTTTATCTCCAGGGACTTTGTCCTACTGTCCAGCCTAAGTCTAAGGCTTAACTGTAGGCCCACATATAACTTTTATTTCCTCCCCAACTGAAAAGTAAACATGATGAGAAATTTATTGTTTTTAAATTTTTAAAAAGGTGCAAATGTGATAATTAGTAAAATATTTTAAATATTTTCCACACATGTGCTTAAAATAGTTTTAAATATTTTATAAGTATTTTAAAAGTATTTAAGCACATGTGTGGAAAGTGAAGAAAAAGTGTCTGGATTCTATTGTAATGTTCAATGCAATGTTAGCAGTGTTTCAATATCTAAGCTGCAAAGAAGAGGGCGTCAACCTATTCTCCAAAGTAAGGCAGGGCAAAAAGCAATGAATGGAAACTAATCAAGGAGAGAAGTGTTAGGGATAACATTGTTTACCCTAACTGGTTTAGGTAAAATAATAACTAAGTAATCATAGTTTGTATGTTAAAGTGTCTGCAACTTTAACTGTGGGATAGTAATTAAGGGAGTGGTTGTGAAAGCACTTTAAAAGAAGCAAGACTGCAGCTTGCTCTCTCTCTGGCTTTGATGATCCCTGATTACTGCAAGGACTCAAGACTGCATTGCTCGAATGGGAGAGAAAACAAAGGACTGACTTGTAAGTGAACTGACATAGGATATTCTACACGGACTTTGCTAACTGAATATCCCTGAATGGACTGACTAAATGATACATGACTATTGGACTGTTATTTTGACTATGCTATGAACTCATAATGGAATAAACTATATTTTTGATAGCACAAGCGTATCTGTTATTTTTACTGTATGTTAATAAACATACAAGCTTAGCTCACTCATTTATCTGTGTGCCTATCTGACTAATGCTGCACATTCTGTTTAGCTTGTCTCCCTAACCCTGGTTGGGGAAACCAGGCTTAACAAGAAGCAACCTAGAATTAAGGAGAGATTTCTTGAAAGTTAGAACAATTAATCAGTGACTTGCCTTCAGAAGTTGTGGGTGCTTCCAACACTGGAAGTTTTTAAGAAGATATTGGATAACCATTTGTCTAAATTGGTATAGGGTTTCCTGCTTGAGTAAGGGGTTGGACTAGAAGACTTCCAAGGCCTCTTCTAACCTCAAATAATTGGATGCTAGTTCCGTAGCATTAAAAGTATTCCTAGTTGGACACATGCTTTAGATACACTGTTAATTACACACACAAAGAGATTGTAGAACAAAAGCAAGACCTTCATAATTACTGCAAGGCAATATATTGCCAAAACCAATATGATCCCATTACATTTGCTTAAAAATGGCACCTGTAATAGGAAAAAATAAAAAAACAGAGAGTAAAGGAAAATCCAAAGATGATACTAAATATCATAATAAAATTCTATGGGGATTTCTCCCTGCCTTTCGGGTAGTAAACAAAAATCAGATAATAATGTTAGGGGAACAGAATCCCACTTAGAGTGATGAATGAGAGGGACTGGCATCTTTGACAAGCACTAGTCTGTGGGGAAATTGGGAATATCAGACAAAATAATTAATCCTATGGCTTGAAGACTGCCATATTGAAAACAATATATTTGTGACCATTATTTCACACTATACAATCAGCAATAAGCACTAATAGAAAAACAAGGACAAACAATGTGCAAACAATAGCTGGGCTTTACATATTATATTTGTGTGATCGTGGCTCATTGAATTGATTGATTTCCACATTAAGCCTACAAGATTTAGGTTCATAGAATACATAAAGTTAGAAACAATGAAACCTCATTACAGGTAAATGCTATGTTTGACCAGGCTACAGGATAATGTTTACACTATTATAAAATTGGAAGAGCCATTATACTCCGGAGTCCAGTCAATGTAGGAATCCAAATTAAGAATGTCCAGAGTGACTTCTGTGGAGATTCTCAGTGATCGAGGTCATAGTTGTCTCAAATATGCTTTTTCAAAAGGCAATTGGACTGGTTTTTTTTTTCTTGATGGAGGTGTTTCACTTCTCATCCAAGAAGCTTCATCAGTTCTGAGTCTGACCAGATCTTGCCAGAACTATGGAAGCTTCTTGGGTGAGAAGCAAAATTTCTTCTTCCTCAAGGAAATAATAGTCCCGTTGCATTACAGAAAGATGTTTTCCAGGCTCTGTCTGAGTCCATGGGAGTCCACCATCTCACTATCAAAATTGTTTTATACTGTCAGGAAGGTTTTCTTAATAGTAAAGCAGAAACTATTTTTCATTTAAGTGTATTTATCTGTATTCTACCCTTCAGACAGAAAGAACAGGTCTTGATATACTTCTGTGTAACATCCTTTCAGATATCTGAAAAGGGCTATTATGATTACTTCGTTTTTTCTTCTCAAGATTAAACATTCCAAATCCCATTGATTTTCTTCATTGGACTTTATTTTTAACTTCCTCATCATCCTTGTCACTGCCCTTTTATACTTCAGTTGAAACAGCTAAATCCTAAATTGTGCATAATTTTTGTTTTCTAAATGAAGAGTTTTCTATTTATCTGTATTTATTTTCATAAGTTATTCAGTACATTTCTCTTATCCATATTGTTTTGAATTGTATGTGTTTTTAATTATCCCACCCAATTTTGTGTCATCAAAAAGTTCAATAAGCTTTTCCTACAACTCAATTATTGAAAAAATATTGGAGAGTATAGAACCCAGAATGGAATGATAGCATGCATATCAATACTTCATTCCAGTTTGTGAAGAACTACTGATGATACTACACATTCAATTTTATTTTCCCTTAACAGGAACTGCATAATTACATCCTCGTCCTTCACCAATTTGTCTGCTATCTCTATGACCTCTGATAAATATTTAATGTTGATTATTATAAGGGCAGGATAACTGTTTTCTTGTGCCTTCCTCCATCCAATGATGCAGAAAGTTATCAGCAAGAATGTTATCCTGAAAGGATCATAATTAGCAGAGTTGGGAAATAAAATATATTGGAGTAATTAAGGCTCATCATAATTATTATTATAATAATATCTCTCTAAAAGGTCTGGAATTTGTTTTTGGAAAGTATCATCATCATTTCCTTTGATGAAGCGCCATACCAATAATATTGCTTTAGTTTTATGCTTCATTGGTTTAAACCAGAAATTATCTATAATATCACCAGTGCACTTGGATTTCAGAGAAGATATAGATACCTTCAACTCTTTTAATGCAGGATCCCACCTTGAGTTTCTAGAGGATTGGTGTTCAGTCCTTCAATTGCTTCTGACACTTCACAACTCAATGGACATCATTTCAACAAGAATTTTTGTCATCTTTTTCTTTGACTTACCCTAAAGTCATGCTTGTGTCATCAGTGATAATGCCTTGTCTTCTGATTGCCTCTCAAATGCCTTCAGACTCGGAGTCTTCTCCAATGGCTCTTGTCTTTGTATTATATGTCAAAATGGATATGAAACTTTAGATTCATTATTTGTTTTCATGATCATTCTGCTACCTTCTGCTACCTTCTGTCTGCACTGATTTTGACACCCTTTTGTTAGCAATGACAACTATTCAATGTCTTTTATGGGTTTTTTTAGCAGCAATAGAAGTTCTAAAACTTTCTGACATGAATTCACTTGTTCCAGTCCATTTCAGTTTGCTGACTCCCAAAATGTCAGTGTTCAATCTTGACATTTTTGCACTGACAATCTCAACTTTGCTTTGATTCATGGTTCTGACATTCCATATACCATTGCAGCAAAATCTAACATTTCTTTTGCTTCTGGGGACATCAGAAGCTAATGTTTTTTTTTTAACTTCAGCCTATCCGCGTTAAAAAATAATAATACCAAAGTATTAATAGTACTTTCTCCTTGCTCCTCCCCAGTACTTATTTGTGTGTTTTTACAAGGTCATCTTTCAGTATCATTTGACATGATTTTGGTTGTGAATTTTTATTTTGTTTTCTTGTTATAATAGTATAATAATGTAGTGGCTAGCCATTTCCTTCTCCAGTGAATCCTATGCAGTAACCCTTCATTTATAACCTGCCTTGCTGGGTGACTTTAAACCTTCTTCACCACTATAATGTAGCAATCTATGAAAATACACAAGAAATAAATGTATTGCGGAGAATTTTATATTTATTCCAGACAATTCTAATCAGATTAGGGAAAGAGTTTTTTGAAGATGTAAATAAAATGATGTTAAAATTCATTTGGCAGGGAAAGAAAGCGAGAATAAAACTTAAACTGTTACAAGATGCAAGAATAAGAGGAGGATTCATTTTGCCCAATTGGGAATTATATTATCAGGTGACAAATTTGATGTGGGTAAAGGAATGGATAACATCAAGGAACAGTAGATTATTGACCTTAGAAGGACATGACTTGCTGTTGGGATGGCATGCCTTCCTCTGGTATAAGGGTACCAAAACACAGGGGTATTTTAGAAGACATTATATTCGAGAGGCATTGTTTTTAAACTGGGAGAAGATAAAAAAAGTAATATTACTTAAAAAGTCCATTATGGTTATTTACTATCGAAGCTTTTTCTTATCCAATAACATATAAAAAGGAACAAACAGTTAGATATGGTGAGATATTGAATGAAAAGGATGAACTTAAATCTATGCAAGCTTTGGAAGAACAAGGTATAAAAATGATTGATTCCCAGGCAGCTTCTAGATGCAATTCAGGTGCTGGTTGTCACCTACAAAGCCCTTCATGGCACAAACATTGGTTGTCATTTGGGTATGCCTGCCTCCAATTATTCTGATCCTTCCACAAGATTGGACAGCATGGGCATGCTCTGAGACCGCTTTATTTAACAATGACACCTTTTAAGACCCACAAGGTATGGCTCCTGCCTTGATAGCTCACTGTCATTTCTGTGGCCTGTAGAACAGCATATCTTGCAAGATCCCAGTCCTGCTGGCCTTTTATAAGGTGTTGAAGATCTGTATTTTCCCCTGGGCACTGAGCCAAGGCATTAGATGAGCCCATTTTTATCTGGTTTAACTATACAGATAGGCGAACACCCTCAAAAGTGATGTATTTTTGTTTTCATGTTTTTATCTTTGCCTTTAAAAAGATGTTAGCTGTTCTGAGTCACATGTGAGTTGAGAGGCAACTATAATAAGATAAATAAATAGTACATAAAAACATAACTATGTTTTCCATCATATAATTAATTTTATTATTACAGTGTTGCCTGAAATGCTTATCTGTGATATTTTTTTCAATCGCCCAGAAGAAATATTCAATGTTATCACATCTGTGACATTGTTATTTATTAGCGCTTTTAGAGTATTCTCTTTTAGTAAGGAAAGCAACAATCCATATGCTCACGGGGGAATAAGTACATAGGATAGTGTGCACTCTTTTAGGGTGATTTGTTCCTTTATCTGCTTCCATGTTGCTGAAACTATATCAACAATCCTCTGCTGAGGCACAAAAGTTATAGCTTCATTTGGGTGCTTGCCATTGAGTGGCATTTATGTCAAAAAATTTTGCTAGAATGTGATTTCTCTCTCATCCAAAGAGGAGTGGACTCCACAATGCCACTTCTGTAAATTGGCACTGCTACACCAACTCTCTTCCTTCGCAGAAAAATAGATGTGGCTTTTATTTTCTTATTTTTGCAAAGGGAGAGAAAAAAGATGAGAATCAAGCTCAGTTTTTTTAAAGTCAAGGTTTCCTTTTACATTTAATCAATTTTGTTTCATATTATCAAGAACCCTGCGAAGTCAAACCATCATACATGTCCATCTAATGTTCTGTTAGCAACATGGATAACAAAGGTGCCAATAAGGCTTTACAGAAGACCCATAATGAAACGGATTTCTGGATCATTTGTCTCTAAAATCTGGCAATCTAATGTTTAAAATGTACTATTAAACTATGATATACACTGCTCAAAAAAATAAAGGAAACACAAAAATAAGACATCCTAGATCTGAATTAATGAAATATTCTTATTATATACTTTGTTCATTACATAGTTGAATGTGCTGACAACAAAATCACACAAAAATTATCAATGGAAATAAAATTTAGCAACCCATGGAGGTCTGGATTTGGAGCGACACTCAATATTAAAGTGGAAAAAAACACTACAGGCTGATCCAACTTTGATGTAATATCCTTAAAACAAGTCAAAATGAGGCTCAGTAGTGTGTGTGGCCTCCATGTGCCTGTATGACTTCCCAACAATGCCTGGGCATGCTCCTGAGGAGGTGGAGGATGGTCTCCTGAGGAAACTCCTCCCACACCTGGACTAAAGCATCCCCCAACTCCTGGATAGTCTATGATGCAACATGGCATTGGTGGATGGAACGAGACACGATGTCCCAGATGTGCTCAATTGGATTCAGGTCTGGGGAACGGGCGGGCCAATCCATAGTATCAATGCCTTCGTCTTGCAGGAACTGCTTACATACTCCAGCCACATGAGATCTAACATTGCCATGCATTAGGAGGAACCCAGGGCCAACCGCACCAGCATATGGTCTCACAAGGGATCTGAGGATCTCATCTTGGTACCTTATGGCAGTCAGGCTACCTCTGGTGAGCACATGGAGGGCTGTGCGGCCCCCTAAAGAAATGCCACCCCACACCATTACTGACCCATTGCCGAACTGGTCATACTGGAGGATGTTGCAGGCAGCAGAACGTTCTCCACGGCATCTCCAGACCCTGTCACATCTGTCACATGTGCTCAGGTGCCAGTGGCAATTTGCCAATCTTGGTGTTCTCTGGCAAATGCCAAATGTCCTGCACGGTGTTGGGCTGTAAGCACAACCCCCAGCTGTGGACATTGGGCCCTCATACCACCCTCATGGAGTCTATTTCTGACCATTTGAGTAGCCACATGCACATTTGTGGCCCGCTGGAGGTCATTTTGCAGGGCTCTGGCAGTGCTCCTCCTGTCCCTCCTTGCACAAAGGTGGAGGTAGCGGTCTTAATGCTGGGTTGTTGCCCTCCTATGGTCTCATCCACATCTCCTGATGTACTGGCCTGTCTCCTGGTAGCGCCTCCATGCTCTGGACACTACATTGACAGACACAGAAAACCTTCTTGCCACAGCTCGCATTGATTTGCCATCCTGGATGAGCTGCACTACCTGAGCCACTTGTGTGGGTTGTAGACTCCGTCTCATGTTACCATTAGAGTGAAAGCACCACCAGTATTCAAAAGTGACCAAACCATCAGCCAGAAAGCATAGGAATTGAGAAGTGGTCTGTGGTCACCACCTGCAGAACCACTCCTTTATTGGGGATGTCTTGCTAACTGCCTATGCTTTCTACCTGTTGTCTATTCCATTTGCACAACAGCATGTGAAATTGATTGTCAATCAGTGTTTCTACCTAAGTGGACAGTTTGATTTCACAGGTGTGATTGACTTGGAGTTACATTGTTTTGTTTAAGTGTTCCCTTGATTTTTTGAGCAGTGTATAACAGATGATGGGCTTGTCCTCTAAGAAGTGCTATTGTTACAACTTATGACAGTGAGTACAAATGCAGTCCAAATCCAGAAATACACTCAAATTTAGTAGAATATTCAAGGCCGAAGCTTGGATCTGATAAATCACTTACTATCGCCCTAATTAAGGACCATAGTAATTGGGGGCTTGGAGGTTCAGAGGTTAAAGATGCTGAGCTTGAAAGTGGATAGCCCAGGTTCAAGACCTGAGCGCACACATCAGGGTGTGCTTCTATTCCTTGCCCCAAAAGCAAGCATCAACCTTGAAGCTGGTCCAGCAAATGCAAGATCAACTCTGAAGCTGGCCTGGCTGAAGCCATCTTGGAGCTTCAGTGCTGGCACACTGGACCTGAGGTATAGGGAGCGGGGATTAGAGATAGCTGGGGTTGTGTAGTCAAAATAAAATACTTTTTCTTGGAAACCAAGGACGTTCTTACACCTGGTCAGAGAAAGGAGGAGTCATGTCACCAGACCATCACACAGCTGGATTGGACCATGGGACTGATTGTTTGGGGTTGAGAGGAAAACTTTTACTTTTAATTAGGTGAAAAACTGAAGGATTTTTCAGAGACGATTTTCACCAGATATGTGCCAATATGATATTTCTAATAAAGCTATTCTTTGAGGAACCTGCCTTGTAGTTTTGCTTGGTATGGATCTATTACCTGGAATCCTGACAGCAAGTAGATTAATATGTACCACTTTGGTTGGAAGGAAATAGCATTCCATGCATCTTTGGCATATAAGCCATGTTGGCCACATGATCACAGAAAATGTTTTCAAACAACACTGGCTCCCTCAGCCAAGAAATGGAGATGAGAATTGTACCCTAGTGTTTAACATGATTGAACAGGGAAACAGATAAAGATCTTTACTAGTCCTAATTACCTTGAAGATCAGCTTCTTTTACAGAAGATCAGCTTCTGTAGGTTCTCAGAATTCCTACCTGTCCCCCCCATCCCAAGGTTTAAATCTTGACTTTCTTTCTCCCATCACAAACTACTTGGTTCCCATGCTGGCCTCTTAATAGCAATTGGTTGTGTTAACAAAATGGCCTTGTCTGCTCCCAGCCTTCTTATTTCCTGTCTTGCCAGTTTTGGTCTTCATAATTTATACCTATCTATGTAATGTGTAAACCTAAGGTATAAAGGGGGGAATCCGGTGAAGCAAAAAGCACTTTCACACATGAATGGAGGGAGGTTATCAACTTTTGTCCCTCTTAAATCTTCCCTCCTTAAGAAGGGACCAGAAATATCTGAAGTGCACACTCATACAATGACATCACTCATAACAACTATTTCAGATGCAAGAGAGTTTGAAAGACTCGATTAAAACCTCTGTCATTTCTGTATTCATTATTTTCTGTAGTTGTTATTATTTTTTTAATCTCCCTCTGCTCCCTTCCCCTCAAACCCCCAGCATTCCTGGCCTCTTGGCATTTGTATCTACTCAATTTTATATCTTTCCTTCATAATTGTTGTTTTGCATAATGATTGGTTTTGCATAATTGTTGTTTTGCATAATGATGGGAGAACCATTCAGTACTTCACTAATGTATGGCCAATCCTACAAAAAATATTACTTTAGTGAGTCTTCAAAGATAGAACTCAAACCATCATATCCATTTTATTGATCATGGCATTGGTGATAACAACATGAGAGAATTTAGTTAATAAGAAGGTCAGTTTGGAATGGCCACTTCTTTTATCAGTAGACCCAGAAAGAACAGCTTCATAAAGTGATAAGTAAAAGCCATTTATTTTTGTCAGTGTTGAATGGCCTCATCCAAAGCACTGAAATGTCTTTAAAAAACAAAAACATCTCAATAATTTTCTCTTCTTTTGGGTTTGTCCTTGTATCAATTAGCTTTCTCCCTCTCTCATAGAATGGCTCATTATCAAAACACTTTATCTTAGATTGATTTCAAGAAATATCAATAGCACCATGTTTTTTTTTAACAAACTTTATTATTTTTTTTAACACACACAAACAAAACATAGGATGTAGTAACATAAAATATATTTTCTGGAAGAAACAAATAAACCATCTTATTTAAAAAGAAGATAATTCCAAATTATCACACTTCTATATTTATATTTATCTTATCTAATCAACTTCATATCTTTTCAAAACTTTTCTTTATTACTCCTTTTCCTTCTATTTAATCATATTTCTTCTGCCTTAAAAATATATACTCACTGAATATATTTTCATTCGTATTCTTCCACATCCTGTCAGACTTAAACAAACATTACACAAAACATAAATACATAAAACTTCTTTTTAGAAGGCGGCTTACCCCGAGTTAACTCTTTTTATACAGACATCAATCAAAATTTATACTCACTTAATATACTATCTCATATCTTATTTGGCATTCTCTATTTTCCATATATTTTCTCTCTCCTACTCATTCTTTTAATTCTATTTTATTTATTCCATGTCAATTAAATAATTATATTTGCATCTTTGGTCTGTTTTCTTTCAATCACCTACTTATCCTTTCTATCTAATACAATATTTCTCCTGTAAACCCAGATTGAAGTATGACAACTTTTTATCTTCCCCCTAAATAACACTTAAAATAATACATATTTTCTGTGCTGATTCTGCTCCGTACATTCAAAGTATTACATTTCAAAATAGTAAAACAAACAAATAATATTGAGTTTAATAAGTAATAATAAAACTAAAAACAAGTAAAAAAGAAATATTAAATTTATAATATAGTAAAAACAATGTTTCATAGGAAATTAAATTCTATTATTAATTCTTAAACAATAAAGATACTAATTCATAAGAAATTAAACTCTATAATTAAATCATGACTTCGCTTTAATACATTTTTAAATCATATAATATTCTAATTTTCTAACTCAACTTCAAATACTAATGTCTACAATGCATTCTTATGTACTTTTGCAGAATCATTTTTTAAAAAAATTATCTCACCCCTTATCTCTGGAAAAAAATATATGTTTTTTTGCATCTTGTTTAAAGCCTTTATGACTTCTCTTTCCTTTCCCCCTTTCTTTCTTCTCCATTCCAACTTTTTGACCCCCCCCCATCTCTCCAATTTTGCTCTCTTAATCTTCCCTCTCTGTTGTATTTCTCTTTTCTGTTGCTTTCTGACATCATATCGCTTTTTCATCTCCTATTTCTTTTTCTTGGTTGCTTTTTTAAGTTCTAAGTTCATCTTTTCCTTGCCCCCCTTCCGCTTTTCTTCCTCCACAAAGTGTGTTTGTCCATTAAAGATGGCTTCTTCTCCTTCATCCCAGCCTTCCTGTTGTATTTCTTGGTAGGTAGAAATCGCAATTTCCAAAAAGCGAAAGATAGATCCAAAAGAGCCCTTATCTTCTTTTTTCAGTTTTTGAAATTCCATTTGTAGTCCTTCAAAAGATAATGCCATTTTTTCTTTCTTTCTTTTTTAACGCAACCCTAATGTCTTTAGTCCCTTTTTAAAAAAAACAAAATTTCACAGAGATCTCAAAGTCACAAAGCAAATCAAATCAAAACAAACAGTTTTATTTAGCACTTTCTTCTTTCTATATTTTCACCTCCTGGGGTAGAATTCAAATACACACTTCCAAGATGATCTTCTGGAAGTCTTAATGTTTTTTAATCCTGTTCTTATAGGCTCAAAGCAATCTCCTTCAGTACAATCTTAAAATAAGTCTTTATCTCTTCCCTTCCCCTTGTAAAAAATAAAAAGAATTTTAAGTTTTTTTTTAAATCCAATGTCCAAAAATCCTTTATCCCTTGGCTTTAAATTTCAAATTGAGTTACCTTCTATGCCCAAGTAGATTTTCCAGATCTCCATCTGCTATTTCTATGGGGAGGGAGAGTTAAGAAAAAAATTTTTTTCCCTTTAACAGCTTTAACCGCAGCTTTCCAGTCTTCTTTGGAAAACAATGTATCCTCAGGCAATTCAAACAGTTCAGTTTCCAGGGTAATTAAGAGTTGTTATTGTCTCAGCTCACCCAGATTTTCACTTTCTCCTGCATCCTCCAGCACAAATCTTACCCAGCTGCAGGCTTCTTTGTGACGGCCATAACTGACCGCCGCTGCACCACCTTGGGAAAAAGGGGTTTTCTGGCTGGGGAGGGGGGCTGTGACACCCCCAAACCCCTGTCCAGATCCCCTCTCTCTTTGGCTGCCTCTGCAGGGCAGCCATATCCCCCAGACCCATTTGGATCGGGGGCACCTTGGCAGTAAGCACAGCAGGAATTGCAGACAAGCGAATTCCTGCTGCCGCCGAAGCCACATAAAACCGGAAGTCTACAGCACCATGTTGAGAATGACAGAATCATTGCAATAAAAGGGAAACATACAACTGAGACCAAATTCAAGTCAGACTTATTTTCTGAGCTGTTCCATTCTCTTCAGAACAAGAACAGGAAATCTTTATTTGCTGACACGTTGTGGCTTCTGTTTTATCTTTTTGTTCTCACTGGTTTTCATGGCTGACAATGTTCGAGCAAACTCCAGTTGAATCTATCCAGCAGAGGTAGACATATTTTCAGAAACACTACCCAACCAAAATTTCTCATGACATTTGAATGGGTTTATCCAGCAAATAAAACCTGCTGGAATCACCCCTTCAACTGCTAAAAAAAAAATCTGGGAACATTATTTTCAGGCCAGCCTGTGCTTTTGCAGTATATCTTAACTGGCATACATGAAAGGGATGCACATAAGATAAGCCTGTATGATTATTTGTAGCAATGGAAAATAACATATGAATAGAATAGAATAGAATAGAATAGAATAGAATAGAATAGAATAGAGTAGAATAGAATAGAATAGAATAGAATAGAATAGAATAGAATAGAATAGAATAGAATAGAATAGAATAGTTTATTGGCCAAGTGTGATTGGACACACAAGGAATTTGTCTTGGTGTAAATACTCTCAGTATACATAAAGAAAAGGTACATTCGTTAAGAATCAAGAATTATAATATACAACACTTAATGATAGTCATAGGGTACAATCAACAATCAAATCATACTAGGAAATAGTCAATATAAATCATAAGGATACAAGCAACAAAGTTACAGTCCTACAATCACAAGTAGGAGGGGATGGGTGATAAGGAGTGATGAAGATTAACAATAATAGTAGTGTACACTTTGTAAATAGTTGAATAGTGTTGAGGGAATTATTTGTTTAGCAGAGTGATGGCATTAGGGAAAAAACTGTTCTTGTGTCTAGTTGTTCTGATATCCAGTGCTCTATAGCGTCATTTTGAGGGAAGGATTTGAAACAGTTTATGTCCGGGATGTGAGGGGTCTGTAAATATTTTCACAGCCTTATTTTTGACTTGTGCAGTATACAGGTCCTCGATTGAAGGCAGGTGGGTAGTAATTGTATTTTCTGCAGCCCTAATTATCCTCTGAAGTCTGTGTCCATCCTGTTGGGTTACAGAACCAAACCAGACAGTTATAGAGGTGCAGAGGACAGATTCAATAATTCCTCTGTAGAACTGTATCAGCAGCTCCTTGGGTAGTTTGAGCTTTCTGAGTTGGTGCAGAAAGAACATTCTTTGTTGTGTATTCTTGATGATGTTTTTAATGCTAGGCTGTGTTCAAAGACTAGCAGCAGTCCTCCCTCCGGTCCGCCGCCAACGCTGGAGCACCGATTGCTCCCATTGGTTGATGCCATTTGACAACCGGCTATAAAAGGGAGCTGTCAAAGGGCATCAGCTGTCGCCGCCAGCTGGCTGTCAGATAGCCTCGGCAGCCGCAGCGACCCTTTATTCACTAGAATAAAGTTGTTAGCCTTTAGCCTGGCTCCATCTCCCTTTGTAACCGCCGCTCCACAACACTGGCGACAAGGGCGGGATACAGCTAAGAGGACCAGGTAGGAAATCGAGCCGAAGTCACAACAAGAAAGAGCCGAAGCCGCTACGAGCTGATCAAGTCACCGCCACTGACACTCTCCAAAGAGCGCAAAATTTAAAAGCCCTCTCAGCTGAGGAGCCGAACGCCGTTGACAGGCGCAGCCAGAAACGCTTTTCTAAAAGCGAAGACTCTATTTTTTCCTCAGCTGACGAAACAACGCTGCCACTCTAATGGCCTCTAATCCAACATTCCCGCACTTCCAACTGGGGGCAGAAACATGGGAATCATATATGAATAGGTTTGAATGCTTTTTAAATGCCATTGAGCTAGATGAAGCCACGGATCTAAGGAAAAGCGCCTATTTTTTAAGTTTCTGTGGGGCCACAGTTTTTGACACAGCCTCGCGCAAGTGTCCCCACGTTCTATAAAGGCTATTCCCTGGGATGAGTTGAGAGAAATCTTGTCAAATCACTACTCCCCCAGACCCTCTAGGATAGCCAGGAGACTGGCTTTTAGAAGAAGAACTCAGGCTGAAGGGGAAACTGTGAGTCAGTACATGGCAGCATTGAGATCTGCTGCCATACACTGTGGTTTTAGGGACTACCTTGAGGACATGCTGCTCGATCAAATTGTGGGAGGAGTAAGGGACCTAAAACTGCAAAGGAGGTTACTGGCTAAAAAAGACTTAACCCTAGCCTCAGCTATTGAGGAAGCTCAGGCTGCTGAATTGTCAGAATTATCAGCAGCTGAAATTCAGGGGAACACCCCTAAGCAAGGGCAAGCTACAGTCCACTATGATGAGGTCTCCCAAGAAGTGGAAGAAGAACCTCTGGAGGTAAACAGCCTCACGCGTCCAAGACCCCCCCCCCGGGCCACCTAGGAAATACAACAATCAGACAGCCAAACAGCAAACCGCTTGTATAAGCTGCGGGGGCAACCACCATAGATCAACCTGCAGATTCAGAAACGTTATCTGTCTGAACCGCCAGAAGAAAGGGCATATAGCCAGGGTTTGCCAAGCTGAGCAGGCCTCCATACAAAGACCTCAAGTTTCTGCCTCCTACCAAAGGCAAGTGGAACATTGTTACACTTGTTACCACGCAAACAACACCACCTCTAGGCCTAACAAATTAAGCATTTCTCTTTTTATAGAAGGTAAGCCCTGCCGAATGGAAGTAGACACTGGGTCAACCCTCTCCATCATTTCGTGGGCCTCCCTGAAGAAGTTGCTGCCTTCGCTCTCAAAAAAGAAACTGGCCAACTGCCACCTGACTCTTCGGGATTACCAGGGGAAGACCATTCCAGTCCTGGGTAAGGGAAAATTCCTCATTCAATTCCAAAACTTTAGGGGTCACTTGCCACTGGTGGTTGTAGATGGTGCCCTTCCTAGCTTGCTAGGATTAGATTGGTTTCCTGCCCTAGGCCTCAATGTTACGGGAATTCACTCTGTGGAAAATTCTGATGTAGATACCCTTTTTAAGGACTACTCTGATGTTTTCAGTAGTGAACTAGGCTGCTATTCAGGCACCCCCATATCTTTTGATGTGGGACCACAAGCCACCCCAATTCGTTTGAAACCTCGGAGGGTACCTTTCGCCATTAGGCCTAAGTTAGATGCTGAATTAGATAAACTTATCAAACAGGGGGTGCTAGAACAGGTAGACTTCGCCAAGTGGGAAACCCCCATAGTCACCCCTTTAAAAAAAGATGGCAGCGTGAGAATTTGTGCTGACTATAAGACGTCCCTCAACTGTTTCCTACAAATTAGGGCATACCCAGTACCTGTAATCCAACACCTGCTCCACTCTTTTGAGCCAGGCATAATTTTTGCAAAGTTAGACATGTCCCAGGCATACCAGCAATTTCCCGTTGACCAACACACTGCTGACCTACAAACTATAGTTACTCACAGGGGCGCATTTAGATGTAGACGTTTGCAATTTGGAGTTAGCGTAGCCCCTGGCATTTTCCAATCACTCATGGAAAGAATCCTCCAGGGCCTACCTGGGGTGGTTCCATACTTAGATGACATTTTAGTTTCTGCCACCAACAAAACACAACTTTTACTTAGAGGAGATCTGTCCTTGACAGGTTTAGGCAAAACGGGCTTAAATTGAAAAAAGACAAATGCACCATTGCCACCAAACAGGTAGACTTCCTGGGTTATCGAATTGATGCATCTGGAATTCACCCCATATAGAGTAAAGTTCAGGCTATTCACGAGGCACCCACTCCCTTTAACAAAACTGAATTGCAGGCCTTTTTGCCCCACAAAGCCTCTGTAGCTGAACCCCTACATAGGCTCCTAGATAAGAAAGCCCCATGGCAATGGGGACAAAGGGAAGCCCACGCCTTCCAAGCAGTGAAGTCTCTCTTAACTTCAAACTCTGTGTTGGTTCAGTTTAACCCAAACCTGCCCCTAGTGTTAGCCTCTGATGCCTCACCCTTTGGTATAGGAGCTGTATTGAGCCATAGGCTCTCAAATGGATCAGAGGCACCCATTGCCTATTTTTCAAGAACTTTCTCCGCTGCAGAGAGGAACTATAGTCAGATCGATAAGGAGGCCTTAGCAGCTGTGACTGCTGTAAAAAAATTCCATGAGTTCCTTTATGGCCATAGTTTTGAACTTGTAACAGATCACAAACCTCTATTAGGACTGCTAGCTGGGGATAAGCAAACCCCACAGGTGTTATCCCCAAGAATGACCAGATGGACTCTATTTCTGGCCACCTATTCTTACACACTGGTACATCGCCCGGGGAAGACCCTGTGCCATGCTGATGCCCTCAGCAGATGCCCCCTGCCATCACCAGTCGAGGATCCAGCTCCCATCCACGCAATCTTCGACTGCAATGAACTTAACCTACCTGTCTCAGCTGGGGATATTGCTGCACACTCCAAGAGGGACCGTGTTATTTCCCAAGTCCTGGACTGGGTAGGGAGGGGGTGGCCTGACATTCAGTTCGCCCCTGAATTCATGCCATTTAAGACCCGCAGGCAGGAGCTTTCTTCAATACAGGGCTGCCTGTTAAGGGGGACAAGGGTGGTCATACCACCCACCTTGCAAGAACCAGCTATAAGGGCACTGCACGAGGGTCACCCTGGCATCGTAAGGATGAAGACCTTGGCCCACAGCTACGTCTGGTGGCCAGGATTAGATGCCCGGATTGCCCGCTGGGTTAACACGTGCCAGCCCTGCCAGGCAACAAGAGCAGCCCCACCAGCAGCTGCCCCAACCAAGTGGGAAGATTCGGGGGGCCCTTGGGCCAGGCTGCATGTAGACCTGGCTGGTCCCATACAAGGGAGGACATTCCTGGTGGTTGTAGATTTTTTCTCCAAATGGACTGAAGTAGCCTTGTTACCCTCCACCATGCTGGCTGTCACAAAGGCCTTGACCAGACTGTTTGCTACTCATGGACTTCCTGACACATTAGTTTCAGATAATGGCCCCCAATTCAGTTCTAATGAGTTTGCCATCTTCACAGCTAATCTGGGCATCAGACACACTCTCACAGCCCCCTTTCACCCAGCAAGTAATGGAATGACAGAAAGGGCTGTCAGGTCTGCCAAGGAAGTTCTGGCTAAGCTGGGCCAGGCAGACTGGCACGCCAAACTATCAACTTACCTACTCACACAACATGCCACCCCGTGCCCTTCCACCAACAAGTCCCCTGCTGAACTGTTAATGGGCAGGCACCTCAGGACCACCCTGGACAGGTTGCACCCCCACTACGCTCCCAGCACGCCACTAGCCTCTGACAGCCATGCCAGGGAATTCACTCTGCAAGACCAGGTGTACGCCAGGAACTATGTGGGGCACCCCTTATGGCTGCCAGGGCAGATAGACTTTGTTGCAGGACCCAGATCATATAGAGTCCTTCTGGAAGATGGCCGGATTTGGAGAAGGCACGTAGACCAGCTGAGGAGGCGTTGGAACAAGACTGCCACCGAAATCCCGGTCTACCTGCTGCCGGACAAGCCAGTCTACTCACTGCCAGCCACCACCCCCCCGAAGGACCCGGTCTACCTGCCGCCCGACAACGCAACCAGCCAACCGCCATGGGAAGACTCACCCAAGCAGTCACCAGAAAGCAGTCCAGGGATGGCCAGCGACCCTCTGCAGGTTCCAGTCACTGCCCGGGAGGAACAAGACGCACCAGCTGCCGACAAGCCCCAGGAACTTCGGAGATCGGGCCGCGAGAGAAAGCGGCCATCATGGCTACAGGACTACGCATGCTCGTGGCCAGGGGGAAGGAGTGCTGTGTTCAAAGACTAGCAGCAGTCCTCCCTCCGGTCCGCCGCCACTGCGGGAGTGCCGATCGCTCCCATTGGTTGATGCCGTTTGACAGCCGGCTAAAAAAGGGAGCTGTCAAACAGCATCAGCTGTCGCCGCCAGCTGGCTGTCAGATAGCCTCGGCAGCCACGGCGACCCTTTATTCGCTAGAATAAAGTTGTTAGCCTTTAGCCTGGCTCCGTCTCCCTTTGTAACTGCCGCTCCACAACAGTCTCCATTTTAGGTCATGTGATATAGTAGAATCTAGAAATTTGAAGGTCTCTACTATCAATTCTGTGTTGTCTAGTACTGTAAGAGGTGGTAGTATAGGAGGGCTTCTTCTAAAGTCTACCACCATTTCTACGGTGGTAGAAATGTGTTCAGTTTTGAGTGTGTTCAGTTCCAGATTGTTCCGGTTACACCACAAGGCAAGTTGTATAACCTCCTGTCTGTATGCAGATTCATCGTTGTCTCAAATGAGACCAATCACTGTTGTGTCATCAGCAAACTTCAGTATTTTATCAGATGGATCATTTGAGATGCAGTCATTGGTATATAGGGAGAAGAGAAGTGGAGATAGCACATAGCTGTGTGGGGGGGGGGGGGCTGTGCTGATTGTATAGGTATCAATGTGATTCCGCCTAGCTTCACCTGCTGCTTCCTATCTGTTAGGAAGCTTATGAACCACTTACAAGTGTGTTCAGGTACCGTTAGTTGGTTTAATTTACTTGGAAGAGTGTTGGAATGATGGTATTGAATGCTGAACTGTGGAGTTTTTGGTGCTTCAGAGTTATTATTTGCTTTCATCACTTGTTTTAACCTCACTTAATAGACTAAAACAAAATGGCTGAATTCAAAAACAAAACATGTTAAGTCTGCATGTTCGTTTATTTGTTAGATTTTTATCCCATGTTTCCTCTAAATTTCCAGAGATTGGGACTATTATGAAGGAGACATAGCATGTTTTAAATCCCATCACTGGAAGGAAATAGAAATTAGGATGGAACTCATAAACTGATTGAGGAATAATTATGAGCCAATTTTAACCCATATATGGAATCCAGCTAAGTTGAGCATAGTTGGTGGTGTTTGCACGAGATTCTTCAAGGCCTTTTGTGGGTGTCTTTTTAAAAAATGATTATAAATATAAGCCTTCTTCATTCAGAACAGGCTCAGTTTGCAAAAACAATTCTTCCAAATGAGTAGAATACATCCTCTTTGCCCAAACTCTAAATTAAATCCAGATTCTTATTGTTGTGATGGTGTCCTCGAAATAATCAGCTTTCGGTATGATATTTTTAGTATATCTGAAATTTACATTGGTACTCATACTGTAAACTGTTTCCTTCAAATATTCTTGTTATGGGATTTCAGACATAGGAGATTAGTGGAGATCCACAGAAAAGCCTCCAGAAGGAAGGAAGAAAAAGAATACCATGGTCAAGAAGATGTATACAGGCTTCAATCATTAGCAACTTTGCCTTTGACTCTTTTAATCAATATTATTTTTAAGGATGAGATTTAAAATATGCTATGTCTTTTTTCACAACTCTCCCCATCCATCCCTATGCAAAAATATTATGGGCTTCTTTGAACTCTGCAGCATCTTCGAACAGATGGAATCTATGCAGATTCTGTCCAATCATACTACACCATTGGCTTCTTCACTTTCTTCTCTAAGTTAACAATACAATTAAAGGAACAGCAGGACAGCTAAGCTATTGTTTGGCTTGTATGCTTCATTTCCAAAGGAGAAAGCTTCCCTTGGTCTCTGGAGGTTAGATATTAGCCTTTTTCTATTATTTTAGAAAAATAGAATTTAATTCATACTAAGCACATATTGTTTAGGGAATACATGGCTGCAGAATTTAATCATGAGTATGGAAACAACATTGTTTTCAGATTCATTTCATCTGTTTCTAGCAGAGCACATACTCTGGGCTTTATTTTAATAACAAAGAATTTTCTTGTGCCATCACGAATGCTAAGAATTACATTAAAATCATTATACTTTATTTGAATTATTTAGTTAAATTTACCTGGATTGTATGTGGTGTTTTATCTTCCTTCTCTTACTCTGTACAAGGTGTGCTCAATCTGAAGCTCACCACATGTTGTTCAGTCACACAGAGGTGAACAACAGCCCAATAATATTTAATATAAAATACAATACAAATAATATCTAATCAACATAAAATGAAATAGAATGCCAAGTTCCACTGTAAGTCAACTTTAATGAATAAACCATGATAGATTTGAACAAAATAACAATTGAAGGGATCTTAGGGGTTTGTTAGTCCAACCCCTATCATCTTAGACAAATGGTTGTCCAATCTCTTCTTAAAATCTTCCAGTGTTGGAGAATCCACAACTTCTGGAGGAAAGTTGTTCCACCGATAAATTGTTTTGTGAGGAATTTTCTCTTTAGTTCTAAGTTGGTTCTCTCCTTAATTAGTTTCTATCCATTGCTTCTTGTCCTACCTTCAGGTGCTTTGGAGAATAGCTTGACTCTCTCTTCTTTTTGGCAGCTCCTGACATATTGGAACACTGGTATCATGTCTCCCCTAGTCCTTCTTTTCATTAAACTAGACATACCAAATTCCTGAAACTGTTCTTCATATGTTTTAGCCTCCAGCACCCTAATCATCTTTTTTGCTCTTCTCTGAATTCTTACTAAAGTGCTGACATCTTTTATATATAAATATCATGGAGACCAAAATTGGATAAAATATTCCAAGTGCGGTATTACCAAGGCATTATAAAGTGCTCTTAATTTTTCCTTTGATCTTGATTATATCCCTCTGTTAATTCAGCCTAGGAATGTGTTAAGTTCTGCGCATGGGCGCGAAGAATGGAGACAAGCCGGTGAAACAGTGAACTTCAAACTCTTTATTAACATGGTGTAACAGCTCAAACCAATGGCCACAACGGCCCCCTTTATATAGGCAAACTCTTAAGTATTTAACCAATGAAAATGCAGGCCGCGCTAGCTCCGTTAACCAATGGGAAAGGCTCGTTAATAGCCAATCAGATTCTCCTGAACGGACCAATCCAATGTTGCTATTATGGGCCAATCAGAAATGCAGGGCCAGAACCCTGCACTTTACTTCAAGCTCTCAATAATCTTTATTCACGCACTTTTATTAATTCACAACACCCCTTCTCCCCAGGTTCCGTTTAAGGGGTGCGGTCACATAGTCTTTGAGGTAGGCCGGTTGTTTTGATTGTCGATTTGATTTACGTTGTCCTCCCGGTATTTGGCTACAGTCTTGTTCGGGAAGGACGTTATCTGGTGAAAAGGGTGCCTCCAGTTCTGTATCCAAATTTTTGTTGCCGCTAATGTTTTTGGTATCTCCTTGAGGCGAGCTCACCCCCATCCCCGATCCTTCTTCACGTGTTGCCTCTGAGCGGCCATTTTTTCCGCCTAGGCTTTCTGCCCCTTCAAATTCAGCTTCCTCGTCATCTCCTCACCCCTCAGTTTGGAAGTCAGGAGACTCGGAGATCCCTGACTGCAGCCTTGAATGCAGCTGATCAATATGGCGCTTCCATACTCTATCGTCGCAACATCTAACGAGGTACGATCTGCCTTGACCCACAGCGGATCGGCCAAAAAGTTCCTGGGGAGAACTAAGTCGCCTACCTGGAAGCTATAGCATTTCCCGCTGGATCCGTGTGGTTTTTTCAGGTTCATACAATGGGTGCAGATGGTCGAGATGGGAATGGAGCTTCTGCCCCATTAATAACTCGGCGGGAGTTTTGTAAGTAACACTGTGCAGAGTGATATGCTGCAAAAGGAGTATCCAGTTAATCTTGTCTTCGATATCGCCATAGTCCATTTTATGCAAGGTTTTCTTAACGAATTGTACCATGCGTTCGGCCCTTCCGTTGGCCACAGGATGCACCGGCGAAGTCAGCGCATGGCGAATACCGCGGTTCGCCAGGTACTGTTCAAAGGACAGCGTGATAAATTGGGGCCCGTTGTCGGATACCAGAACGTCTGGTAATCCGTGTGTTGCAAATAGTCTGTCTAGTTTCCTGATAACCAATTCCGTTCTTGTATTCCTCATTTCATGGATTTCAAGCCAGTTCGAGTAGACATCCACCGTTAGTAAAAATGTGTGTCCTTTGGTAGGTCCCGCAAAGTCCAGATGAATACAG
The DNA here is from genome assembly GCA_033807585.1 of Hydrophis major. Lineage (NCBI taxonomy): Eukaryota > Metazoa > Chordata > Lepidosauria > Squamata > Elapidae > Hydrophis > Hydrophis major. The sequence continues at coordinate 193,450,377 of CM066331.1, forward strand.
GACCATGGTCCCCTCGGTGTTTCCCATTCAGTCAGGGTTGCTTTCGGAGGGGGGTTGCTAACTTCCTGGCATTTGTGACAAGCTTTTACCCAGGCTTCAATCTGCTTGTCGATACCTGGCCACCACGCGTAGCTTCGTGCGAGGGCTTTCGTGCGCACGATGCCGGGATGGCCATCGTGCAGGGTCTTTAGTATTGCTCATCGTAACTGCTCTGGGACAACGACTCTATCACCCCAGATAATGCAGCCCTTCTGGGAAAACAGTTCCGTTTGTCGATTCTTGAATGGGACGTAGTCGTCAGGTATCTGATCCAACGGCCATCCGTGCTCAACTCAACTGAGGACTCGTGCCAAAATGGGGTCGCGTTTCATTTCCATCGCGATATCTTGGGCTGTTAGTAGCGGTGTTCAAAGTGTCTTGATCTGCAGTGTTGTCACTGTTGGAGCGGGGTCATCAATGGTCTCCGGAAGTGGTGCATAGCTCAATGCGTCGGCGTGGGGAATGGCCTTCCCTGGGCGGTGTTGCAACTTATAATTATATGCAGCCAAGAATTCTGACCAGCGAGTCATTCTGGGAGATAATATATAAGGGGTTGGTCTATCTCCACTATTATTCGCAGCAAAGGTTTGTGGTCAGTCACTATAGTAAAGGCTCGGCCACACACATATTCATGAAATCTTTTAACAGCAGACACAATAGCAAGGGCCTCTTTATCAATTTGACTGTAATTGCGTTCTGCTTTTGATAGCGTCTTTGAGAAATAGGCAACAGGGGCTTCACTACCGTTTGGCAAAACGTGGCTCAAAATGGCGCCCACTCCGAATGGTGATGAATCACACATGATCGTTAAAGGTAAAGTCTTGTTTTACTGCATCAACACAGCATCAGAAGTCAATAAATTTTTTACATGTTGAAACTCCTGCTCCTCTCTGTGTCCCCATACCCAGGTTGCTTTTTTGTCCAATAAACGATGTAGGGATTCATCTATGGTTGCTTTGTGAGCAGGAAAACGTTATAAAAATTGATAAGTCCTAGAAAAGCCTGGAGGTCAGCCTTATTCCGGGGTTTTGGGGAATTTTTGATTGCCCTAAGTTTGCTATCGGTGGGGTGAATGCCTCGACTGTCAATTAAATATCCTAAAAATTCTACACGATCTGTACATAGTTGACATTTGTGTTTTTTAATTTTGAGGCCTGAGTCTTTAAATCTCTGGAGAACCAACCCCAGGCGATCCCTTAATATTTTCTGAGTCGGGGCAGTGATTAACACATCATCAAAATATGGGACAATGCCTTTTATCCCTTGTAATAGTCTTTCCATCAAACTTTGAAAGATTCCCGGGACTACGCTCACTCCGAACTGGAGTCGGTTACATTTAAATGCACCTCGGTGCGTAACGATCGTTTGGGCCTCTGCCGTCTTTTTGTCTTCAGGCAGTTGTTGGTATGCCTGGGCTAAGTCTAGTTTAGCGAATGGAGAAGGTGTTGCACCACTGGTACCGGGTAAGCGTGTTGTTGAAAGGCATGGTTCAGGGTGGCTTGGTAGTCCCCACAAATTCTTATCAATCCATCCTGCTTGATGGGTGTCATGATTGCGGTTTCCCAAGGAGAGTGATCGGTTGGTTCTAACACACCCTGGGCTATTAATTTATCAAGCTGCTCGTCAATCTTTGGTTTAAGGGCAAATGGAACCTGATGAGGCTCCCTGGGAGACCCCAATCGTGACACCCATTAAGCTGGATAGATCAATAAGAATTTGTGGGGACTACCGAACCACCCTGAACCATGCCCTGCAGCAAAACGCGTATCCGGTACTGGTGGTGCAGCACCTCCTCCATTCCCTGGGGGGCGGAAAAGTCTTAGCTAAACTAGACGTAGCTCAGGCATACCAACAACTGCTGGTAGATGAAAAAACGGCACAAGCACAAACGATCGTGACATACCGAGGTGCCTTTAAATGTACCCGACTCCAATTCGGAGTGAGCGTAGTCCCGGGGATTTTTCAGAGCTTGATGGAAAAACTGTTACAAGGGATTAAAGGCATTGTCCCATACTTTGATGATGTGTTAATCGCTGCCCCTACTTCAAAAATTTTACGGGATCGCCTGAGAATGGTCCTCCAGAAATTCAAAGACGCAGGTCTTAAAGTGAAGAAAAACAAATGTAAACTGTGTAAAGATCGTGTCGAATTTTTAGGGTATTTAATTGACAGTCAGGGCATTCACCCTACCGATAGCAAATTGAGAGCAATAAAAACGCTCCCAAACCCCGGAATAAGGCCGACCTCCAGGCGTTTCTTGGCCTTATCAATTTTTATAATGTATTCCTGCCACACAAAGCAATTATAGCTGAACCCCTACATCGGTTATTGGACAAAAAAGCAATTTGGGTATGGGAGCATAGAGAAGAGCAGGCGTTTCGGAATGTAAAAAAACCACTGACTTCTGATGCTGTACTGATGCAGTACAATGAAACTTTGCCGTTAACGATCACGTGTGATGCATCGCCTTTTGGAGTAGGCGCCATTTTGAGCCACGTTTTGCCTAATGGTAGCGAAGCCCCTGTTGCCTATTTCTCAAAGACGCTTTAAAAAACAGAGCAAAATTATAGTCAAATTGATAAAGAAGCCCTTGCTATTGTGTCTGCTGTCAAGAGATTTCATGAGAATGTTTACAGCCGAGCTTTTACTATAGTGACTGACCCCAAACCTTTGCTGGGAATAATAGCGGGAGATAAGCCAACCCCCTATATATTATCTCCCAGAATCACTTGCTGGTCAGAATTCTTGGCTGCTTATAATTATTGGCTGCAACACCGCCCAGGCAAGGCCATTCCCCACGCCGACGCATTGAGCTGAGCACCACTTCCAGAGACCATCGATGACCCCACGCCTAGAGTGACAACGTTGCAGATTGAGGCACTTCGTCCACCGCCATTAACAGCCCGAGATATCGCGATGGAAACAAAACGTGACCCCGCCTTCGCACGAGTCCTCAGTTGGGTGGAACATGGATGGCCATTGGACCAAGTACCTGATGACTTCGCCCCATTCAAAAGTCGACAAACAGAGTTGTTTTCACAGAAGGGCTGCATTATCTGGGGCGATAGAGTCATTGTCCCAGAGCGACTATGACAAGCAGTACTGAGAACCTTGCACGATGGCCACCCCAGCATCGTGCGCATGAAAGCCCTCACGCGAAGCTATGCGTGGTGGCCAGGCATCAACAAGCAAATTGAGACTTGGGTCAAAGCTTGTCACAAATGCCAGGAAGTAAGCAATGCCCCACCAAAAACAATCCCAACCAAATGGGAAACACCGTGGGGACCCTGGTCCCGTATCCATCTGGACTTTGCAGGGGCTACCAAAGGCCACATATTCTTGTTAACCATGGATGCCTACTCGAACTGGCTCAAAATCCACCAAATGAAGAACACAACAACCGAAGCGGTCATTAAGAAACTGGACAGACTGTTTGCAACCCACGGATTACCAGACGTTCTGGTATCCGACAATGGGCCCCAATTTACCGCGCTGTCTTTTGAACAGTACCTGGCGGACTGCGGTATTCGTCATGCGCTGACTTCACTTGCGCATCCTGCGGCCAACAGAAGGGCCGAGCGCATGGTACAATTCATCAAGAAAACGCTACAAAAAATGGACTATGACAACATTGAAGAAAAAATAAACCGGATCCTCTTTTTACAGCATATCACTCCGCGTAGCATCACCAACAAAACTCCCGCCGAGTTGCTAATGGGACGGAAGCTCCACTCCCACCTCGACTGGTTACACCCATCGTACGAACCTGAGAAACCACACAGATCCAGCGGGTGATGTCGTACCTTCCATGTAGGCGACTTGCTATTCGCTAAAAACTTGTCAGGTGATCCGTTGTGGGTCGAAGCGACTGTAGTCCATGTAACTGGCCCTATATCATACCTCGTGCAATGCCGCGATGATAGATTATGGAAGCGCCATATCGATCAACTACGATCAAGGCTGCAGTCAGGGATCTCCGAGTCCCCTGATGACCAAACTGAGGGGGGAGGAGATACAGTGGAAGATGAACTTGAATTAGCAGAAAACCTTTTTGAAAGGAACGATAGCGGAACGGAAACACATGAAGAGGAATCAGGGATGGGAGTGAGCTCACCTCATGGTGATACTGAAGATGTTGGTGACAACGAAAATTCAAACTCAGAGTCAGAGGCACCCGTTTCGCCAAACAACACCCTACCTCAACAAGAGTGCAGCCAAATACTGGGTGCACAACAAAAATCAAATAGACTAACAAAACAACCGTCCTACCTCGAGGACTACGTAACTGCACCCCGTAAACGGAACCCGGAGGGAAGGGGTGTTGTGAATGAATAAATGTGTTAATAAAGTTATCAAGAGCTTGAAATCAAGTGCAGGGTTCTGGCCCTGCACTTCTGATTGGCCATTAAATGGTGACATCAGATTGGTCCGTTCAGGAGGATCTGATTGGCCATTAATGAGCCTTTCTGACTGGTTGACAGAGCTAGCGCTCCCTGGTTTTTCATTGGTTGAATATCTAATAAGTTGCCTATAAAAGGAAGGCTGTAGCAGCCATCCAGTTCGAGCTGTCACACCATATAAATAAAGAGTTGAAGTTCACCGTTTCACCGGCTCATCTCCATTCTTCGTGCCCACGCTCAATACATAACACAAATGTGGATTAATCTACTTCAGCTTATAACAATGTCTAATGATGTTTTTAAACAAAAGTACCACATATTTTAAACATTAATGTAAAGCTCTTGATCTCAGAAGTAGTAACAGACCCGAATGTATGTGGGGTCTTGGAGTAGGTCTGTCAATTTTGTTTCATAGTCTTTTCTGTCCATTACTACTGTGGCATTCCCTTTGTCTGCTGGGAATATGATTATGCTGCTATCTCTTTTCAGGGTTTGTAACACTTTAATTTCTTCTTTCTGCAAGTTGTTTTTGGGTGGTTTGCTTGTGCATAGGATGTTACAACTACATACAAACCCATAAACACAGACCCAACCACATATCTGGAAAAATTAACCAAGAAGAAAATTATAACCAGCCACATGAGCAAAGAGATCCAACAGATGATCAGCCCAAGAGAAAAATCTTCCAGATGCCCCAAACTATACGGCCTCCCAAAAATACACAAAGAAGGCATACCTCTCAGACCCATAGTCAGCTCCAGAGGAGCACCACTACAAAACCTAGCTAAACACTTAGCAAAACAGCTACAGCCCCATGCTGAAACAGCAGCTTCACATGTACAAAACTCATACCACTTCTTGGAAATGATCAAAGATCTACATGTGGAGCAAGAAGATCTGCTTGTAAGTTTCGACATGGTTTCACTATTCACTCAAGTCCCGATAAAAGAGACCCTTGAAACCATCAAAAATAAATACCAACCAGCTAAACATCTCATGGAACTAACAGAACACTGCTTAACCAACACATATTTCATATACAAAGGACAAAGATACAAACAAATTGAAGGAGCCCCTATGGGATCACCACTGTCACCTGTCATTGCAAACCTGTTCATGGAAGAATTCGAATCCAGAACCCTGGCCAATGCCATCCACAAACCCAAACTATGGTTAAGATACATTGATGACACATTTGTGATTTGGCCCCACGGAAAAGAAAACCTAAACAATTTCCTAACACACCTAAACAGCACACACCCCAAAATCAAGTTCACCATGGAAACGGAAACAAACAAACAACTACCATTCCTAGATGTACTAATCTACAAAAAAACAGATGGCACACTAGGACACACCATATACCAGAAGAAAACACACACTAACCGCGACCTCAACGCCCAATCCCACCACCACCCAGCACAGAAAAACTCCGTGGCTAAAACACTAATAACTAGAACCAAACGCCTGGCAGACAAGACACACATCAAGACTGAACTATGCACCCTGATTAAAGTACTGACAGCCAATGGCTTCCACAAAAGCAAAATAACCGGCTTGATCCACCAAAACACACTGAGACATAATAGAGACCCAGAAGATGAACAGACCTATGGAACAGCTGTCCTACCCTACATAAGAGCTACTACAGACAAAATTAGTAAAATACTACACAGACATCACATCAAGACTGCTTTCAAAGCAGACAGAAAAATAGCAGCCATCCTTAGAAACCCCAAAGATAAAATTGACCTGGAAAACCAAGGCATATTCGAAGTCCCCTGTGCATCATGCCCGGCCACATACATTGGACATACCAATAGAAGAATAAGTACCCGCCTGGATAAACACAAAAATGCAATCAAAAAGCTGGAACACACTTCCTCACTAGTCCAACACATGGAAGCCACAGGTCATATCATCAACTTCAATGGCACCAAAACACTAGCCACTATAGAAAACCCCAGCCACAGAATCATCAGAGAAGCCATAGAGATTGAAAAAAAGACCAGAAAGCATGAATAGAAGAGATGATTCCACCAGACTGTCAATCATCTGGAAGCCTGCACTCACAAACAAAAAAATCTCCACACCACAAGCCAGGCAAACACCTGGGCACAAACAGATCCCCCCTGATACCTCCAGCTCAAACACACCCCAACCAGGCACCCAGATGAAACCTAGCTTTCTATCTAATGATAGCCGTCCATTTACCCGGAGCCAAGCTGCACTAAAGGCCTCCAATAAAGTAACACAATGTTGCCAGCCAATCAAGATACAAAAAGAGCCAAAAAACAGACAGAAGATATCAGAAACACCAATCAAGCAGAACACAGCAAACTCCAAGACCAATAAACACAACCAATCAGGAGGAACAACCAATCAGGAGGAACAACCAATCAGGAGGAAGAAAAAAACATTCTGGCACAGCAATAGGCTGCACCAAATTTAAATCTGAAATCACTCTAAAAGTCTGACTCACAGATGAACACTATACAGAAGTCTAATGATGGCAGAGGAGATTCTGCTGAAACGTTGTACAATTTTAAAAGCACAACTACAATGATGTGGGAAAAT